>JAGGAS010037624.1:27494-50699 GCA_017657355.1 Termitomyces sp. K1Ac | reverse complement strand
ATACTTACCAAGTATATACAGTGCCCGAAACATTTGATCTCGCTTGACTGGAACTTGCTATAAGTAGTTCCTGAAAGTGAAGATCAGGATAAAGGATATAAAATGATAAGTCATATTACTATGAGCTCGCGGTCAAGCTACAACAGATTTACACACTGCTACATATGTATATGAACTACATACATAACTATGATTAAAGTACTCACTTAGATCGTACCAGCAAGTATTTATAATTATAATTACTAATGTAGAACCAATATCGAGTCAGGTTGGTCACGGTTTGGATCGAGAGTTTCTGGTTACTCTGATCACCTGGTAGCCTGTGTCAAATCTTTCTTGAGCAGTTGGTGGTCAATCGGTAAAACCTGAATTTCGAACTTCCATCATCCCTGAAAACTGACAGTGATCACGTCTGAGTTAACAACCACGGTACATAGCATCTCCAGTCCAACAGGCCCAGAACTTGAAGCTACCCTCGTTGGACAATTTGCAGATCATGTTGCTTCCTCCATAAGACGTCCTGGATAAAACTACTGAAAGTACTATTGCTCGTACCCACAACTTTCCAGGCGTGTCCCACAACCAGAGCATCGACGAAGGGAAGGAGAATGTGCTTCATATTGACACCATCAAATGGATTACGTATTGCGTTCAAAGGAGCTGTCTCGATAGGAAAGTCGGACAGAAAAAATACACAGGGAAAGGTTTCGCGGAACCCGATAAACACCGGATTGTTCTGATCGACATCTGTTGATATGAAAACCTGAGTGTTGAGTTGAAGGTAGCTAGGATTGGTATGTAGGCGGCGTCGGCACCTCAGCCCATTAGACGATATACCAGGTCGTTCACTGGCACGGTCGTGGAAAGGAATGTGCTGGGTTTGGTTCACAAATCTATTTTCCAGTGTAGATGCTTCTTCTTCGGTGTAGGATAATATAGTGCATACGACTTGCCGCCAAGCTCTCTGTACATGTCTCTCTGCATTCTTTTTGAAGTCTCCGTCGCCCAGGCGAAGGTGCACGCCTATAAAGGATGGGCCGAGAAAGGTTGCAATCGACTTGGCAATATCAAGTAGCAAAGGATTGTTGAAACTCATACTCTGCCGTATGTTACCTCGAATAATAACGTTCGAGGGATCCTTGAGACATAATCGCGATGAACCGAAGAGTGACCCTACGTGAATGAGACGCTTTCTCGACGCGGCGAGGTCAGATATATATATACTCTCTGAGAATTTGTGGTTGACTGATGAGACGTCATTCCGAGTATCGAGGAAACGGTATTGATAAGAGCTGCTATCCTTGATAAAGAGGATGTCTGATTCAGAAAAGCTTAGGCCTGTCCCTTCGTCAATGCAGGCTTCAGAGAGATTACAACGCTGGCGTAATCGTTGAGTTTGCTTTATATGGCCAAGGTCCACTAGCCAGTCCCAAGGTATGTAAGTTTGATCAAAATAGTCTGTACACTCTAGTGGCAGTGGAGCAAGGGGCGATACACAAGAGCAGTGCCCAAGACCAACTTTGTTTGACAGTGCCAGTTCCTGATATAAAACATCAAACGGAGCATATTGAATGGGCTTGCTGCCTAGGTAGATGGGCGGGACAAGTAGGGTTCGATTCATTACACGCGAAAGGACAAGGGCATTCTCAAAGGCGATACGTTGATTATGAAATCCACTGTGAGGAAGGTAGGATAGAAATGTCTCGTCGGGGTCATTTGCCAGGGAGTCATCTCGATGTATATCAAATAACGCGCCTTGAAATCGTTTAGCAACTGGTTGCTGGCCTAATCCATGAGCGCCCCACCTCAGAGAGAGAAGGTAGTACGCTGTTGCAAAGGAAAGTATGGATGCAAAGGTGAGAAGTGCGACTAGTATAGCCAGAGTAAAAGGACTTCGATCGTACAGTTGACCGTGTTTTTTGACCCGCTGGTTCGAGAAAGAAAGGTATCGCAATGGCATCTTGGAATGATGAGCCCTCATTCTACAGGCCCCCTTCTCCATTGCTATTGAAGGAGACTCATTGGCAGCATGCGCGATCGCAGAAGACCTGAACGGGCCCATGACTTTGAGAAGTGACGACAATACCCGTTTGAACGCAAGCAAAGACTTCGCCGTCTCTCGTCAAGAGATGTTCTTCCCGGCCTCATCCGCCTCTTCTTAGATGCTTCCAGCGCAACGGTGAGGAATTCTGCCACCTCCATGCTAACCTGGATAGTACTCATTAATTATTTGTTACCAGTTTCAAGTTGTCCGCCGAACCAGCGACCCCCGCTGGCTTTTGTCTTCGATATTGTATGTAAGAATGTGTCCATTGTATACCCAATTTGTGCCTATCATTTCTATTGACACTCGATTAGGATGGCGTCTTATTACAGGGCCCAAATGTTCTTCCCGCAGCAAAGCGTGCGTTGAAGATTCTCAACGGTCACAACCCCTTCAAAATGTGCGTCTAAACACTTTGGGTGTCAACTTTCTGAACAAGCGCGCTCGTAGAAGGATACCTTACATTCTTGTTGGTCATAATTCTGGGCATAGAATGAATCCCCATCTAAATTCTCTCAGCTAACCAATGGTGGCGGAGTAAGCGAGGCTGACCGGTGCGAAAAGCTCACGCGGCAACTGGGAGTATCGGTGTGTGGGTTATCTCTACTTGGTAATTGAGGCTGACATACTTTAGATTGATCCTAAGCAGTATATTCAAGCACACACGATTCTAAGGAACCTTTCTCATAAATACGCCGATAAGGCTGTACTGGTTCTCGGCGGCAAGCTTGACACGATACGAAACGTTGCTCAAAGGTGAGAATGGTCCGTTTTCTGCATCTCTGTCAGGCTAATTTTCGATCAGTTATGGCTTTAAGAAGGCATATACAACCATAGATGTATTAGCTTGGAATCGTTCGTAAGCAGATTTCAGGTTCGGAATATACCTTCCGATAATTTACGGTCAAAATCTAGGGTATGGCCATTTCATGATATCACACAAGCGGAACTAGAGATTGCAAATGTTTGCATTTGAGACAATCAACGACGGGTATGGATCTGACCAGATTTAATCCACAGCATGTAGACTTTTCCCAGACACGAATTTCGGCAATCTTTGTGTTTCACGACCCAAGAGATTGGGCTTTGGATGGTATCTGATTTAACAAACGCTTTCACATATCAAATCTAACGTCGAAATTATATCTCAAGTTCAGGTACTCTGTGATGTTATTCAGTCAAATGGTGTGATTGGCGGACCTTACGCGTCTTCTGAAGAACAACTATGGGAACCTGTGGAGGTCGTGTTCTGTAATCCTGACTTGCTTTGGCGATCAGATTTCGAAAGACCTCGCTTGGGCCAAGGTGCTTTCAAAGAAGCTTTCCAGGCAGTATTCAAGGTTAGCCGGCGTATCTTGGGGTTTCATGTCTCAAAAATAACAAACTATCTTTAGGCCATAACTGGGTCGCCTTACCCATATGTTCAATACGGGAAACCTACTATGACCACCTACAACTTCGCTGAAACTGTTTTGACCGATCGGCTGCAAGAAATATATGGGGTTGCTGGTACGCTTCCTAACGTGTAAGCAGCTTCGTCTATAAATCTAGCCGACACGTTAAATGACACATTCTTACCCAGATATATGGTAGGAGGTACGTAATGATTTGGAGAGCCATTCCTGAACTCACTGCCGCAACGTGAAGACAACCCGGAATCGGGTAAGCACTTCCAACTTTTCAAAAGCCCTTCTGCCTTTATGAACATCTTTCTCTGAAGATATTGCGGGGGCCAATGCCGTTGGCTGGTTGTCAGTCCTCGTCCAAACCGGAGTTTTCGATCTACAACAAGGTCCGCCATCACATCACCCAACTCATATTACTAACGACGTGGAAGCCGCGGTGAAGTGGGCTATTGATAGAGAATTAGCGAGAGGAGTTTAGTGTGGGGCTATTCATGTCATACACGCTTGTATATCCGTGGCCAAAATATTTCTGATGGGGACCAGTTTCCCGAGCTTTGTGATGTCCTTGGAGGTCAATACTGTACTGTATCATCATCATTAACCACTTGACAGGCGAGTCTAAAAAGGGTGTATCGATGTCTCCGAGGGTGGCGGACTTTGTACAGGTGCTCAATTTGAACTCACTCCATGGGTGAGGTTGACACCTGTTTTCCGAGTCTGATGCCTGGTCAGGCCTCACTATCTTCAAACCAGCCATCTACCTCTGTGCCCACCATGGTGACCTCGCAGAGAGTTCCCATACCACCTACAGAGGATCAACCGCTCGAGTTCAGAAAGAAGGATGGCTCTCTTTCTAAGATGCGCAATCACAGGGGTAATATTCCAATTCTCCCTCAGACGAAGCTCTGCCCGCATTGCCCAGCCAAATTTACGCGCACAACTCATTTAAACCGACATCTTCGTACTCGTGAGTTGCGTCATTTGTATCAAGACCACTACTTATTGATTACCCTAGACACAAACGAGAGGTTACATCGTTGCGACGTAAGTTTTTGGCCGGACCCATACGGACTTGGCATTGACGACGTCTGTTAGACGTGCGACTCGCAATTTACCCGCAGTGACCTTCTTACTCGACACAAGAAGAGTTGTAGTGATCCGTGAGTCTCTAGTCCTGTTCTTGAAGTTCGATCATTGACGGAACGAATATGAACTGCCTGAAGTTCCAGTCGAACCAGACGAAAGTCATGCGCATCGTGTATGGAATCCAAGATCAAATGCGACAGACAGTATCCTTGCTCCAAGTGTACTGCTCGGGGGAAAGAATGTGTGTTCAATGGGTCTGGACGACGGTCCTCCGTTATGAACCACTCGATTGTTCAGCAGAAACCAAGATCGTCAGCGACGTACATCGATTCATCTTCTGAGTCTTCAACATCGCCTTCGACTCTGTTCGTTACAATTTCTGAAGGTTCACGGAGCTACAACACAAGCACCTTCCCAATTCCCGAAACAAACGAACATACATATTCGAATAATGAACCGGCGTCACATTTCGATCGACTTGGCGGTCCCGAACCATTGAGTTCCAGCGTTTCTATGCCGTCCTTTTCAAGAGCTGAACAATTTCCTTTGGAGGATCTTCCTGCGAGTGCATCAGCTGTGGAGCTCTACCAACTGAACGCCTCAGAAGCAGACACGATTGAAGACGTCGATGGTCGCGTTGCTCCAGTCAATAGCCACTTATCACCGATATATACCAGTGATATGTTCGAGCCGTTCTTCAGCAACATTTTCAATTCACCGCCTTCCATGTCACTCGCTGAGGACTTTGACTGGGTTGGCTCAACAACGCATCCAGATATCTTCCCATTCATTTCTCAGGTGTCTCTAACAAGCACACCTGCAATCGGAGCGTACGACGACAGTCAAGCTTTAGAGGCCACTCAAGAAATGGCGACATTCGACACCACTTCTGCCGCCAGACTCGCAATGGGAGATGTTCGGCAATCATCTATGATCGATGCAGGTCCTCTTGAACCCGAATTACAGCATTATTGTACGTTGTATACCATGAGAAACCTGACGACGATACTCACCTGGATATGGCAGTACATTTATTTTTCACTGCCTTCCTTTCGCAAATTCCTATTGTCCATGTAACCACGTTTGATTCAGATCAGAAACCGCCCGTGTTATTAGGTGCTATGCAGGCCTGTGGTGCACTCTTCGTGAAGACACGGAGAGCATCTATCTTTATTACCAACACCTTAGCATCAGCCCGGGAGGCTCTAGTGCAAGAATTTGTGAGTTTACTTACCGAGTAATTGTTCTTCCTTGACTAAGTAAAAATCTCCTAGGCGAAAAATCCAACAGACTCTGCAGATCAAATTCATCTTATCTTGGCTGTTGTTCTGCTGCAAACTATTGGTCTGTTCCATCAATTGCCAGATCAACGTGCTTCATCGAGTATATACCACGGAATGCTTGTCATGGTACGTTTTGGATGCTCTGTAGCCATACAGAATTTTTCACTAGATGTGTAGATGATTCGTCGAACCGGCATGATCGCAAAGAATGCGTCATGGGAACCTATGGATTTCTCAGAAGTACCTCTTGAATTCTTGTGGCAGGATTGGGTTGCACATGAAATGACCAAGAGGTACGCTGTAGAATTCTTCCGTGATCATGACTTGCGACATATGACATTGACAGGGCGATATGGTGGTCGTATTTACATGACTGCTGCCATAGCATCTATTTTGCTTTGCCGTCATCCTACCACCCCAGCGAGATCGAGCTGAATTTACCTTGTGAAAACGCTCTGTGGCGAGCTAGTACCGCCGTGGACTGGGTCACGGTGCTCCAAGAGCCCTCGCCTTATGGTACGTCCAAGTCACGACTTGCTGGCATTGGTATGCTTCAGACACTGGGCACATTGTCTGAAACACGACACTTGGGGATGCACATTCCAATCAATCCCTTCTCCCATTTCATTCTTATTCATGCGATGCTACGCCATCTGTTTGTCACCTGTGTTGAGGGTCGGATGCCAAAGGGCGACGTAGTCGCAACAGTGAGCACGAATGACGCCGTGAACCAGGAAATCTACAGGCTGCAGTATGCTTTGCACAACTGGCTGCAGAATTGGCTGAATGCTCCTGAATTGCCCAAAGTGGATGATGCCAATGAAGAGCCCCCGTTCATCTGTAACGGTTAGTCAATGCCTACCACTTACGAACTGTTTAAGCCCTGACCTTGCTGCGAATCAGCTCTTCCATTCTACTGGCTTGGGCAAGTATCTCTTTTGGCCTTTCAAGAATCTCTGCCTCCGTTTGAACAAGATTCTCCGAATAACCTCAAGGTCGAAGTCAGATTCCGACTAGTCAAACAATGGTTAAGACACATTCGGAGCTTCTTGAAGAAAGGGGACCAAGTGCCGACGTTGTTCTGGGACGAATTAATGAGAATACGCCTTCAAACATGGCAGCAAGAGTTCGAGGGTGGAGAAGAGGATGACCAGGATGGGCTCCTGGGTTTTTTCCCTGAGCACTAAGGGTGGGGGACACAGGATTTGATCTTATGACTCTGAAGTCTATAGTGATACATCAAAAGATGTGGATAACCAATAAGTACACGATTAATGCTTCGTTCTATATAGTGGAGTTAAGTGGGTCAGATCAGGGACACCAGATATGATATGTTCAAGTGGGTCGCACGCTATAGTACATACATAGCTGTAGTGCTGACACACTGATGCTCCCTTCTCCGGTGACTTTTGCAAGACGAGGCACATATCGTCGACACACTGCTACATCACATCGCAGCTTGTGCTCGTTTGACTTTCTGTTCTCTCGTTCTCGTGTAACAAACCTTGGTTTCTTCCTTCTTCTCTTTGTTGCTACCCTATCCCTTCTTTTGAACGTCCACTCCCTTTATTCCACTCGACATCCAGAATACGCCAATGCCTCTGCACTACTATCGACTATAAGGCGACATCCCGCTGCTCAACGTCTCCACCACCTCATCATCGTTCCCGGCCATGCAATCTGGAAGGGCGTCAATCCTGAGCTAAGGCTAAACGAAAATCAGTGGGAGCTCGAGCCCTATCAGATGGGGGGTGGCCGCGTCTCCGCGTTTTTCGCCCATATTCTTCGAGGGTAAATCCCCCCGTTTACTGCCTTCGAGTGTGTTGACAGTGATGCAGCGCAGAACTGACGAGAGAGGACCCAGGATCATTGCTTGTCTTCAGTGGGTGAGTGATTCGGTATATAGATTTTGTATAATAATCGTGTATTCAGTGGGCAGACTCGCGCTACCTCCACGACAACTGAAGCAGAGTCTTATATGCGCCTCGCTGTTGCTGCTGATGTCTTT
The DNA here is from genome assembly GCA_017657355.1 of Termitomyces sp. K1Ac. Taxonomy (NCBI): domain Eukaryota; kingdom Fungi; phylum Basidiomycota; class Agaricomycetes; order Agaricales; family Lyophyllaceae; genus Termitomyces; species Termitomyces sp. K1Ac. The sequence goes on along the minus strand of JAGGAS010037624.1, from coordinate 42,872 downwards.
CTCTCGAAGTCGACACCATTCGTTCGTGCTACAACGGAGGTCAATGCCCTCGACTCCTACCAAAATCTTCTCTTCTCAATTGCACGATTCCACGAGTACACAGGAAGATACCCTACCAAGATAACTGTCGTTGGATACGAATTCAAGCGGGCGCGATTCACTAATCTACATCGAGTAGCTTTACGCTGGCCAGCTGAAAAATTCCATTATATCGGCGTTGATCCTGATGTCCAACATCACCTCACAGTTGAAGAAGGCGAAGTAAGTTTTATGTTTGACTTGAATCACGACTTTTGCGCTGACACACCGTTAGCAAAAGAATGGATATGTGCCTTACTCTCAGGATCTATATGGATGCCACTCTGTCCTTCTCTCAAAGAGACGGCAGAGGAACGTTCATGCTCGTTTCCATTCATACTACCAATCTTCCCCTGAACTTCGAGATCTAATTGACTGGTGTCCAGATCTTGGATCATCCAGCAAAACTGAGGGCGCGCAACAATTGTTTCTCGGGGAGCTTCCATGGGATAGATGATTGAAAAATTTATGCCAATAATGAGAACTTTGGTGATTGCTCTATTGTGCGAACCAAATTTATACAAAGGTAAGTACACTCCGAGTAATCACTTTGGTCCTCAACGTTCAACCTCAATCAAGTCGATCAGAGAACATCATCACACGGAGAATTATGCTTGAGTGGCCGGCCGAGGCAGCTTGAACCCTGAGCTGCTTCTTGCAATAAAACTGTCGCACCTCTTGATGTCCCATAATTCAATAAAATCGAGTGTGGTTTCGAGGAACGCCGCAGATACTTACTCGGAGAGCCATGGCGATGGACGCGCGGGGGCACATGTGCCGCACATGCTGGCAGGAAAGGTACTATCTGTAAGTATTGGTATACATACAGCTTCTGATTACGGTGACCTTCGCGGTAACAACTGCGATCCAAAAAAATCGTGCGCTGCTGACATTGGATGCCGACGTTAATCGCAAGCCAGGCGTCCAGGTGACTGACACTCATGCTTTCACCATCATATCGATATGATCATCAGTACAGCTGTAATCTGTCGCGTCAAACGCCCAACGGCCCTGAATGTCCGGGCGCCATTTGTTCTGTCCGTGTCCTACATAGCCCTGTAGGTAGCGGCTTCGATCCGTACACATCTGGGATGGAAGTGATAGATGAACGCAGCTCTTGAATATTTTGAGGTGACCTATAGACAACAAAGAATATCGTATGTGGCTCGATGAGGGTGCTGACGCGCTGACGTTGTCAATGAGCTACGTTGAGCTATTTTGAACTATATTGAAACATCGGAGCTTGAAGGGATGGTTTTCCTGATTGATGGTAATACGACTGAATCCAAGTTCTGAGTCAATAAATCTATTGGTCTCATGATGCCTTTCCAGTTCTTTACAGATTAGGGGTTCACAAACCTATTCCTTGTAAGGATTGTGCCCAAGCATGCTCAACGGAGCCATTCAGCACGAGGACGATTGAGCGGATAAGTATCTGTTCAGCTGTGACGCAATAACTAGCTTCAATGTATGTACATACAGTGCAGCTTTATGGGAGTGCTATACACTAGGGGCAAAACTTTTAAGCTCAAGTGTGGATCATGCGTAAACGCCAAGTCAAATAGTGTATTCAATAGGGATGAATGCTATGTCATTACAGTCATTGTATACTATGATTACATGGAATGGATCAAAACAAGGACCTGTCCGATGATCAAGAAGTCCAACGCATCATGGGTTACCGGCACAAATTCACTAGATGGCAAACAATTAACATTAGGTGCTGAGGCAGTACAACTGGGCAGCTGGATTATATGTAGGCTATGATTCAGAATATATAGAAATAGGATGGATGATGATGGATGAATCGCCAGCAGATCCATAAATTCAAGCATGACAACGATTATCACCGATCATAAGGCGTTACTGCTCCATTCAGCCTATAGGCTACTTCCCAAGCAGAACGCCGACGGGCCCTTTCTTTTTCATGGAGCATCATGAGAGAATCTTGATCGGTTAGACCAAGGTCCATACCCATGCGCATCATAGATGCAGCATAAGACCTGAAAGCTGCAGAAAAAGTCAATGATAAAATCACATTGAGTGAAAGAAAGACACGAACAAGCTAGCCTATTCATCTTCAATTCCCAATAAGCGAGTAAAATTAAGGCATGAAGTGTATCCATAGATGGGTTGTGCATGATCTGACTTCCAATGGCCTACAAAACTATGGGTAGGTGTTCCATGGCTATCGTTCTACACATACCTTGGCGCTCTCAAGGTAAGTCTCGGAAACAACGTGGAGACCGCGAACAGCGAGCTCTGGAATATTATCTGCATATCTGGATTAAAGCCGTTTAGCAGGGATTGGATCACAATGAATAATAGACACACCTAGACCCTATCGCGGCAATAACATTAGAGACCATAGGTGGAAGTCTTCGATCCCAAACATCTTGAGAAATCTGGTCGTATGTAAGGAAGGGAAATTCTGCACCGACGTGCTCAAAAAACAGTTGAACGAAGGTTTGCATCAAAACAGGATGTGGGCTCTGCGTTTGCTCTGGGTCGAAGAGGTGAACATGGCGGGAATTCTGTGGGTAGATTGGTCCTCGGGTGTGGCTGGGCGGGGGATGGTAATACCCCGGGTCGTTTCGCGGCTGGAAAGATGGGACAGATGGACCAGTATGCCTGATCGAGGTGAGAAAACCAATCTTGACGTCAGACGGTGAACAACTCTACCTGTGAGACGGGTCAGTTGGACGACGAGGATCCGGGGGATATGATGGATAACGATTATTCGTATCGCCATCTGGAGAAACCAAGCCGCTGGCCTTTGGAGAATGCGAGTTGGAACGATTATTAGAGTGTGACGATAAGGCTGGACTGGAAGAACCCGAGGAGACTGAAAAAGCATCCAGGGCAGGGTTATTGTCGTTTCTTCTGAGAGAAAGATTGAGAAAGATAAACAGAACGCGGCATCATGTGGGACTCACCTCTGCTCGTCCACGTAAGTTCCTACATTTGGCCCCGCAATGGCACGACTTCGCTCAGCGAAATATCTTTCTCTGTCACGAAAGCGGCATGGTATTTTAGAAGCTTTACATGCCTCGCATTTTGTTTCTGGGGATGGCTGAAGACACTTGATCTTCTTTAGTCGGCTTTGGGTCACGTTGAGAAAACATGAGGAAGGAGAGGCTGTGCAGCTCACCAGTTATCGCAGGATGTGACGAGACGAGGACGCTTTTTGTGGCCCTGGTTGTGTTGGGGAGACTCGATGATGAACTGGAAGGAGTCGTCCATTGATCGGTGGTGATTTCGGCAGACAGGCTTATAAAGGGAGGGCTATATACCTCGAGGCAGGAATGCGACAGTCACGGGGTAACGATCTTGAAAATGGAATTTAATAGTCAGCCAGAAATATCCGTTTCAACACAGCCGCGAGACAAACACAGAAATCCAACACTCTAGGGCAACCAAAGCGTGCTTTTCTTTTTTATTCAACAGCGGGCTCCGATCGGATCTTTGCCACGCCTAAAGGAAGCCTTAGCAATCGCTGCACAGCCGGACAGCCCGTGTGGTAACTGGTCGCCCGAACTGAACACTCACCGGGCCTGTCTAGCCGTTTCAAGAGTGGGTGGAGTGACAGACACACTGGTGTTACAGGTTGGAAAACTTCCCAATCTGATAGCCTTGTGTGGGTAATCCATGTCACCCATCAAGACTCAAGATATGCTGCCAGGGTTGCCAAGTGCCCTTTCGCTTACTTCTTCGCCCACATGAGCAAGGAGTCCCAAACAAAGATCAAAATTCTCGTCAGTCGCCAACAAATCCTCACCTCGTCTCTCGTTGCCGTGCACCATTTCTCTGTTTGATTTTTACTCTGGCCTGCTGATATGATCCCCGGCAACATGCTCATAGCACGGCCACGTGGTGATACATCACCTCGGCGCGTTCGATTGAAACATGGCAAGATTACGATTACATACGGGATATGATATAAAAATTTCATTTAAAATATCACAGACGACCCCAAGCAACCACGCTCTATGCCAGGAAATCGTACCGTATAGGTGTGTCGGACAAGACCTTGATTCCGCCTACTTCGGTGGGAATGGTACAACATCCAGGAACGCGATCACGGAGTCAAATCTAAGAATGGGTTCACATGTAAACTGTGTCATATCTAAAGCAGAGAGTATCTATCACACATCTGGTGCACAACGTTATACATACATACTTATGTCAAGAAGAAAACAACAGCAGCGAGAAAGAAGCGAATAGAGAAGAAAAAATGTCTTCAGGTTCACGACATGATACATTGGAGGTCCCCCACAAGTACGACGGCTGTCACACTGGGTGACATGTGACATTGGTGATAATCGGAGAAGCAGGTCGGCGACAGAACTCGACAGACACCCTAGGCCTCGTTTTCACCCTAGATAACATCTTCTGATTCCATTGTACTCTAGTGCTCAAGTGCGCTCATGTTTGTATGGACAGAGCATGCTCCTTGCAGTCCGTGCTTCACGGTATGATCTTTTGAAGATGGGTGGATGCGGACAAATTTGCGTCATGTTCATCTTCACCGACTGTGGCCGAGAACAGGAGTCGGTGACTGTCGCTCGAGGTTTCATCCTAGAGCAAACGGGATATCATCAGATGGCGTTGACCTTTAAATATACACCGCAGTCACCTCTAGTTCATCACTTGCGCGTGAAGCTGATGTCAAACCACGACTTTCCTCGAGTTCGACCTGATATCCATTCCCTCCATCAACACACAAGTCTTCTTCGGTGATAATTGGGTTTCCATGAGCATCCAATGGAATTTTTGAATCGATGGATTTGCGATATTTGTGGTAGGTAAAAAGAATGATGCCTATGATGCAGATGCTGTCAACACCTCAAAATCCGATTGAACGGGTGTTATATCCACATACCGCATACGGTGATAGAGACCCCAGTGATATTGAGCGGAGTAAGTTGGTCACCAAAAAACCAAGCTGATATCGTAATGGTTGTAACCTCTTTAGCTATCCCAGCAATAGACATAGGAACAACTCCCGCCCGCTGAATGATACTGAAACACAAGTCAGTATGATCGATATCAAAGATAAAACATTGAGAGATGACGAACTAAAATTCGCTCAGAATCATGCAAAACGCTATCACGCCAGGAGCAGAGAGGTAGAATGTCGTTTGCAAACTCTTCTCAAGTGTGGCAAAGAATGGGCCTCTGAACACAGAAACCCAGGAGTCTATGGTGACGCTGATGATTGCAAGTGTAACTCCCATTGACGGAGCAAGCCAATAGATCGTTGCTGCTGGGTTATCTAATCCCATTTTGCGGTTTCGTAAAAGAAGCTGGGTTAGACTCCAACGAAGGCCACCGCAAGCACTAGCACTCAATACAAGAATGAACCCTTCGAGGACAAATTTAGTCTCTGTGGCAACCATTAAGAGGACACCGGAGAATATCAGGATAATGACGCCGACAAGGCGCCAGGAAAATATCTCCAGGCGAAAGATGAATGCGAAAAGGAGGACAAATATTAGAGAGGAGGATTTGCACATAGCTTAGTGTTGTTAGAGATGCCGTATTTATTGATTTCAAGAAGAAAAACGTACTATAAAATGATAGAGTTATAGTCTTAAGGGAAACATTGGACAATCCGATATCTAGGCTTGACGCAACAGCAGTTGGTAGAGCTTTTTTCCTGCATAGAACTTGATTAATATGACGTTGCTATGAGCGCGCTTGAAGCCACGTCGTTCAGCTTCGCGAACAAACCTACCCATAATCGGCGACTGTAGGCTTATTGACCGGTTTGAAATGTTTTGGAAAGAAGTGCCGTAGAGTTGCAGCAAGGATGAACTGAACAAACATGTGTATTGTCGTCACAAAAAGAGGGTATGGAAAGCCGAGATAATCGCTGGAGAACATCCATTTATTATACACTGAAAGAACTGTTGCGAACAGAAACCTAAGGACGATTTAGACAAATGTCGGCACAAAGACATGTACACACCATGCAGCAATGAAAAGTGAATTGATAATCGCATTTTTCCACCAAAAGCGCTTCCTGTCTTCAAGAGACGGAATGTAAAAATCTCGGTTTGCTTCTTGGTCTATTGTTTCATCAACATCATAGGTTAAGGAAGGACGAGGGGGTCGGAAAGAATGCGTCAGAGGTTCAACCAGTGTATCCTCGCCAGTGTGTGTCATAAGTAGTAGAAGCAATGGGTCACAGCAAGAATGTCACAAAGTCACGTGTACACACTTATTCAAAGATAAGATTTCACGATAAGTATTTTAACAAGATACATACTGCATGAATGTCCAGACCGCGAATTCGAACGAGTCACACTCCAAGAGACACCAAGCATATTATCGATATAGGACCATTCGATTGCGGCTATGAAGGCGGGACTCCTCCCGATACCTCTGTCTTGGCTTCGCGCCTTGAAAACACATGTCAATACCAGTCATCCATTCAGCGTTCTGAGGCCTGACCATGTTCTCCAATGGTCAAATTGCTTCTGGTGCAGATATTCACGGAGAAACTCATTCTTCTTCATCTCTGAGCGAAATTGTGCATGCTGGAGGAGATCAAGGTGGTGTAGTGCGTGAGGATAACTGGTCAACGAGCCCAGAACAGATCGATTTCGACGTGCGCATGTCATGCGATCAAATACTCACTGGATAAATCGTGCATAATCCTTCTCCTTGAAATACTGAAGATAGGCCAAGAAGTTGATGAAAGCTGGTTGTTCTAATATATTTTGTTGGGCGAGGGAATGCAGGTAGAAAGGATTAGCTAGAGCTTGAACAAACTCTAGCTCCAATTCGAATCTAGCACGATTGACTGATTTTGGGTCATTATTAGGCGTGCCAGGAGCATCTAGACGCGTCGTCTCGAGATCCATGATTGAAACTCTTCAAAAGATTGAGTTTTACTATTTTATAACGCCATCATGTAATCAAAAGGTATCACGTGGGGGTGCGCGTCCTCGAAGTTCGAATTTATTATTGCTGATATCAAATTTCAACGTTTCAACTACATACTCCAAACGTTGAGCTGACAGAAAATTTGACCATGTCAGGCGAAGATGATAGCAGTGGATGGCAACTCACAGAGTCGGATCCTAGCGTATTCACGTAGGCCTTTACATGTCGCTTCTCTAGTCCTGTGAGTTCACGCCAACCCCACAGAGAGCTATTGAAAGCCCTTGGGGTGCCTCTGATAGTCGATGATTTATATTCACTGGATCCTGAAACACTGGCCTCTTTGCAGCCTTTACATGCTTTGATATTCCTCTTCAAGTGGATTCCATCCTCTGCTGGTGCCGCGTCAGCTGGTCAATATGATACGGACTTCCCGGGATTTTTCGCCCATCAAGTTGTTAACAACGCTTGTGCAACATTAGCTGTTCTCAATGCTCTTGGAAATATTCCCTCGCTTCCTACCGGACCACAACTTGCAGAACTTAATAGCTTTACTGCTGGCATGGATCCGCAAACGCGTGGTATGGTCATCACAAGTGCTGATTGGCTACGAGAAGCACATAATGCACTTTCTCCTCCAAGCGCGGTATCTCTTGATGGACTAGGACTTCCAAGAAGAAGCGAAGATGCCTATCACTTTGTTGTTTACCTGCCGGTTATGGGTGCTGTCTATGAACTCGACGGCCTTAAAGAATTCCCGGTCCGCCATGGGGCATACGAGGAAAGTGGTGAGGGTTGGTTAAAGACTGCAAGGTAATCTTGCCTCCATCTTCTCGGTGTCGAAAAAAATGTGTATTTATATTTGTGTAGGGAAGTAATTGAGAATCGCATTGCCACATACCCCGTTGGAGCAGTACGTTCATTGTCTAACTATCGAATAACCAAAATGCATGTACTGACCTGTGCTGGCTGCTTTCCAGCTTGAGTTCAGTCTTCTCGCACTCCGAGACGATCCTCTACCTGCTCTACAATCACGTCTCCAAGAGCTCCAGGCTTCGGACAACTCAGCAGCCTCTGCAGAAGTTATCTCGCTAATTTCGAGAGAAAATGAAAAACGTCAGCGATGGGCTGTAAGTTGTCAGAGGACCACTAATTACTTTTTTTGACTGTTTTTGCCCTCCATAGTTTGAAAACAGCCTGAGGAGACACAACCACGTTGGGTTTATTCATGCTCTGTTGGTTGCCTTAGCTAAAGGAGGCAAACTTTCCTCTGCACAAGCTATGGCTACGACCACTATGCAGGCTCGCATTGAAAAGAAGGCGGCCAGCAGAGAAGATTTAGAGTGACACATGATGCACGAGTCACCGTTTCACAGCATTTTTGTCCTACAAAAGTAGATGTTTATACGTGAATTAAAACCCCTCAAATATCTGCTTGCTGTTGAATGACGGAAATCTTTATTACATTTGCCAAGTTCAGGCCTTGCTTGTGGATAGCGCGCCAATATATTTGGTATGACATAAAACACTGTACATATGGTGGAACCACACCAGTGATATCAATTCCAAATAGTATGTACCCAAGGACTCGTAATATCAAATATTACGACTTGCTGGTCCAACGCTGTACTGGGGCTGAGGTACTGCCGATATCAAACACGCCTCAAAGAAATGCTCCGATCTCTTCGTGGAGATAGATCACGTCCTAGATATCGATAAAGGGCCAATATTCCAGTTTCAGAAGTGGTTTTCCTCGTGTAGTCTGTATTCCTCTTCCATTTGTTTTCAAGCCGATCCACTTCAACTAAGGGGTCTATTTCCAGAAAACTGACTCATGGCTGGCGAAGTAAGGCCGCGAGATGAAGAATGCATGTTATGGTCTCTTGGTGAAACAGACATGATGAATGGTGTAGGAGATCGTTGGTTACGAGGCGACACTGCCAACCGAGGCGAAGGTGGTAACCCAATCAAACGAGGGGAATGCGGCAGTCTTTCCAATTGAGGTGAAGGCGAAAGAGTTGGAAGATGAGGAAGCGGAACAGTGACACTTCTCGGCTCTTCTGACGCATCAGGCGGTGAGACAGTAAGCATGGGTGGAGGCTTCCGTGGATTTCCAGAGCATTCAGGATCCTTTGGGGAAGGTGATTGAGAAGATCGTACTCCATCATAAGCTCTCGGAGGGAGCACAAGACGCGGTTGAGCCCCCGGGTTTTGTCCAAAACCGAATTCTTCGTCAGATCTAGATTTATCACGACGCTCCTTGTCCTTACGCACAAGAAAAACCGCCATGACGACGATACAAATCAAGAGTAGAGACCCCACCACAGCGATGGCGACCCACATAGAGTGATGTGTAGTTGGTACAGGAGATCGAGGCCATAAACCTGGTTCCTGATACATCCTCGGTCAAGCAAGCCGTCCGACAGTTGAAGGACGAATGCCTACCCTTGCATTCCAAGGGAAAACAGAATAGCCGTAAACCTTATGGTCTGGCTTCCTGAGAGGGTCGAACGTAAGGGTAAATATATATGTGGATATAATGTAGGAATGGTTTACTAACTTCAAACGGCGAGGTCTTGTCAACCGCGAAACGATGGGACCAGCCCAGCAGCCGCTACAAGCCACTACAAGGGACAATAGAGCGCTTCGTAGACCCATGTATTAACGTTTAACTATGGCACCTGGCCAAGTTGAAGGAACTAGTGAAGGAGATCAACTCTCGACCAACTCTCACTAGCGATGTAACGAGCCATTTTATGGGAGGTTCAATGTGATCTGACGCGAGATTGTTTCTAAGGAGATGAAACAAGTTGCTCCGAGTGCGGGAAGAGCTGCAGAATCTTGTTTGACTAGCCACCAGCGAGCGCTGATGTACAGCGTTGCAGGTTGAGGTCGTTGCAGGAGGGCCCTTTGGCTTAAAGTTGTCTCGTGTCCCTGTGGGTTGGTCCGCGTGAGCTGCGTTGCGGGCCCAAGGATGACGGGACTGAAACCTCCTGGCTGATAGGCCCTCTGAGCGTGGTGGACGGGTGCAAAAGAACGATTTGTTGAGGCGATTCGGAGCGTTGAAGAATCCGTGACGTCCGTCGACGGGACGGGGCGGGCAAAAGAAAAAATGTGCCCCTGACGTTTATGTCATCACATTAGATCCTGAGTTCCTCGTTCCTCGGGTACAAACATCCTAGAATTTGAGTCTACTGTTTGCTGCAGTCTTAATATGTCGTTGTCATTACCTCCAATTACCCAATCACTCTGCAGATTTGCATCTAAGTGGTTCAATCTGTCATCCCTAGAAACGGCATTAATATACCGTTAGATTCACATCTCGTTTACATAAAATATCCAAAAGTTTCGACAGCTCCCAACATGAGGAAACCATGAGATATTAAGTTTGCAGGCATTTTATCTCGATATCACCCAGATGTCAAGGCAGATCATGGTATTACCACATCAGAACTCGACATGAGGAATATCTGACCTCTTGTCATACAAGTCATAAGCCGGTTCTTGTCCTGCAGTTCGAAGCTCCCTGGAAACCTTTTCCGCGCCTTCGAAAATACGGAGTAGATTCCCACCGGTCAGCCCGGCCAGCTCGTACTTGTTCCAACCACGCTTATAGAGTTCAGCAATCTGATCAGATAGCACATCACACAATGTTCTGATACAAAGCGAACTAGCTTACCAGTACCGGGTATTTAGACACGTCCTCTAAGCCCCTAGGAACGTCGTCTAGACCATCATAATCACTGCCAAGTCCGACACTAACGCGAGGGGACTTCAGCAGCCTTGACACAAAGAACCGCATTACCATGACGTACCGCTTCTTCCCAGCAATATTTGCAATGTGATCGATGTGGTCGGCCACGGCTTGCACGTTATCACCTGGGTTCGCCACGAAAAATGGCGCAAAGTTAACCTGGTTATCAGAAGATAAGCGTTCAGTGAGCTTTCGCTGGGATGGAAATAATATACATACCATTACAACTGCATCTGTCTGGCCTTCACCGGTACCCAGAAGACGTAAAATATCATCTGGGACATTGCGAGGAACGTCATGAACAGCTCTAGAAGAAGAGTGGGACCAGATGACGGGTGCCTTGGAAATTTTCAAAGCTTCAGTGGCAGTCGCGTCCGAAGTATGAGAAAGGTCTATCAAAACACCGAGTCTATTCATCTCTCTGATCAGAGTACGTCCAAGAGTACTATATTATATGTGGTGAGCTCCTTTAGAGAACGGACAGGGACAGGTCCAGACTTCGCACCTTAACCCGTTGTGAAGGGGAATAATGCCTGGAAGGTAGCCACATGAATCTGCGAACGCATTATGGCAGACGTGCGTTAGGGTCATATAACGAACTCCGAGGGTATGATATTGGCGTAGGACAGCGAGCGAGTTGCCAATCTGATGGGCACTAAGACGATGTAAGAACAAGTAAAACGGGCATGATTATACATGGTTGCATTACCCTTCAACCCCTAAAAGACTTGCTATTCTGCCGTTACGGATAGCAGACTTTATATCAGTTGAACTAGTAGCAAATTGAAACGTCTAGAAATGGAAGTTTGAGTCGATGTATGGTAAAGATGTACCGTGACCTTCGTGTACCTCAGGGTATTTGTCAATCAAGGATCTTGCGATGTCTATCTGTTCCAGGGTATCACTGAGTGCAACGTCAAGTTAAATGCCATGCATTATACTTATAGTCGAGTCGAGCACGTACCGGACGCTCCACGTCGCATTCAAGAAGTCTTCCGACGCCTCCTCTAGTGTAGGACAATCCATATAGACCGACCTATCTAACCCATGAGCCTAGAAACAGCTGAGATGAATTTTTCCTTATACCAGAAAAACCCTCCAACTCTACCTTTCCTTAGGCGAGGAATGTCGACATGTCCAGGCATACGCGACATAAGATCGATAGCCGATGCGTTATTGGCGAATCTTGTCCTCGTAAGAATAGGGAGATCTTCGAAGAACCAGCATCAGCTGAAACGAACGACTCGATGACTGAAAACTACCATACCAATATGTCCGTCCTCGGATAAAAGTGAGCAGCCTTTTTTCTAAGGTGAAGATGATTGCTCACAATTACAGGAGCTCCGTCCAAGATAACCAAGGCAGCGTCCAAGGGATCCTTGGGGAGTCCAAACAGCGGATATAGTTCCGCTTGGAGATGTTGGAAGCCTACAAAGAGCACAAGACCTCCAACGAAGAGAACGGTCAGAATGGTCCATATGAGGCGACGGCTTTTGGATGTGGTTGAGAGCTTGGGAAATACGTTTTCTTCATCGCGTGTCAGAAGAGCTGAGGACTCGTTGGGAGTTGAATCATGGGACGGCATTGAACAAGTCAAGATGGAATGTTGAGATACAAATGCCTCAATTGCAAGCAATTGATACCCAGCAATGTGTATGTATGTTGCAACACACAAAGCCTTGTGTAGACAGCCTGTTTGAATGAGGCCTTCAAGTCAAAGTAAACGTGAAAGTGAAAGAACAGGAGCTCGGTTGTAAATTACATATTTCAAACTTCTTACTTCACGTGGATATATTTTAAATTTACAGCGTGGTACACACCGTGTATCGTTTTAATTACTTTACTGAAAGCGGTGAGCAAATTACATATAATTTCGTAAGTGAAAGGTGACGATATCAATTAACTAGCACAGCAACCTAAGCTTTGACCTTGCCAATGACGGAATCCGGGGCGTATCGTGGGATGACCTTGGGGTCGTGGAGCATGTTGAACTCCTCGGTCGCGTCACGGCCGGCGTACAGAAGAATGGCCTTTTCACCTCCAGGATGGTCGGGAAGGAACTACAAGAAGACGTTGATAAGCAGAGAGTATGAGAGTCAAGCCGACGGACGTACTTTAGTGACATCCAAAACTTGATCATTGATGATGACCCAGACATCATCCTTCTTGTTATGTTTGGCAACGTCCTCAACTGAGTACGAACCTGCTGCTGTTTTCCCGGGAATTGCAGCAGGCGCTGATGTGGGTTGGGCCGCCGGAGAAGGTGTCGAACCAGAGGCAAGTTGCGAAGATATGGCACCTAGACGCCCACCAGCTTTCTGAACGGCGGCACTCGCCGCCTGGAGGAGATATGCAGCAGCAGAGTCACCGGATACACGTCCAAAGACGACACATCCAAGAAGGGAAGAACCTCCTAAACGATTTGCGCCATGAACACCACCAGCGACCTCGCCAGCTGCAAAGAGTCCTGGAATGGGTTTGCCAGATTTATCAACCACGCGAGATTCTGGATCAATTTCAAGACCACCCATAGTGTAATGCAACACGGGAGTCATAATGGCAACGTGGAAGAAGTCGTCAAATGACCATTCGCCTTGGAAGAACTAGATAATTTTTAAAAAGGACCAATGCATCGAACCACAATACTAAACCGTACCTTCTTTCCAAAGGGATCCTTCTTTGTCCGGACAATCTGGTTATAGTCGTCGAATGTCTTCTTGAGGACAGATGGGTCAAGACCAAACTCTTTGGCGAGTGCGTTTCCGTCATCGAAACGCTTCATGAGGCCACGGCCAACATAGTGTTTGCAATGCCATTCAATTTCCTTGGAAGCAGCACCATTAAGGACGAGGCGAATTGGATGCTGTGCAAATCTAGATGAGCAAAGGACGAGACCAAAGTAACAAACGAGGAAATCATACATGTTTGTTCTCCCACATCTTGCCGGTGACATAATCACGGTGCTGGAGCTCGTCGACAAATCGTTTGCCTTGACTGTCAAGAAGCAAGCCGCCAACACCACGAAGGGCTTCTGCAGCTAGGAATTTGACCTTTGCGTTGGGTTCCTTGGGGTCGACAAGCCCTGTCGGATGTACTTGCACCTTCTCAAGATCGATGCCATTAGCACCAATTGCCATGGCGAGTTTCTGACCGTCACCAGTGCAGTGGTCACCGTTTGTTGTCGGAAGGTTCCAGTATTCGGGACGATACTTCTTGAGAAGAGAGTCTTCCGTGAAATCGGCAGCGTAGCCACCAGTAGCGAGAATCACAGGTCCATATGCAGTCTGAGTCTTTCCATCGTGAATATACTCAGCCCCGACGACTGCATTAGACTCGTCCTTAACAAGTCTTGTCACGCGAGCCTTCTTAAGGATGCGCACTCGTTCCGGTGTGCTGACGGCAAGATCTTCGAGACGCTCCATTTGAGCATAGGTGATGACCTTGGGCAGGGCTCAGTACGAAAGGAGAAAGAAAAGAGTTCAAGACGGACCATTCCAGGGAACTGGGCATCGCCGCGATGGGTACGAGGATGGCTATGTCCACCAAGACGAGAGACCTTTGACAGATCAAGGCCGAATTTAGCCTGAAGCCAGTTGACGGCATCGCCAGAGCGGCCGGTAAGAACTCGAATGAGATCGTCACGCGCAAGATCGCGGGCCTGCGAAGAGCTGAATGAACAAGACTATATAAGCGAAGACAGACACATACGGATTTCTTGGTATCCTCGAAGAAGATCTGGGCATTGTCAGGGATGCCTAGAGCCTGCTGAGACTGCGTTCCAGCACCATTGATACCCGAGGTAGCTTTTGTCGAGTTTCCGCCCATGAACCTGAAAAGTGACGCAACCACTGAGTCTAAGGAGTTCTAGCAGAGAAAGGAGACTAACCCTTGTTTATCGAGGAGGAGAACATTGGCACCGCGTTCGAGGAGGGTGTGTGCAGCAGAAAGACCGGCGAGACCGCCACCAACAACGATAACTTGAGCCATGGATGTAAAATTGAAAAGAGGAGTTGTGATGTGGATATGCAAGACTTAGACACTTTATACCTGGTTCTTGCCATCGACCGTCTGGCATGTGATTCCCACCCATATCACTCGCAGATCGCCGCCTGGAACGGTGATCCGTCGGAGACCACGGGGCGAGTCTGTGATTGACACTCAGCGCTTGGTCGGACTTTGGTCAACTCGGCTGCATAGCTGCCGTTGATGCCCATCAAAATAGATGGGGTGGATTCGGAGAATGCCGTACTCACGCCATTCGGCAATCACACGGATCAGGTAAATTACGCTCCGCTACCATTAACATGAAAGTGCAGAATTCATGTGCGCCCTCGAGAGGTCCGAAATTACTGCGACGCGCTTGATCATGAGGAATGAGTCGACGATTTGAAGCCATGTCTCTCTTCGAATAGGATATCATATACCGACTTTTTTGATGTCCATGGTGAATTGGAGTAAAGCTTCATACAGATGAGCTTTGTGACTTCGGGCCCAGATAAAGGTCATAAGCAAGCAGTCCAACGTAGAAAAATGTAGTACCTTTCTCTGAATTGCCAATTGAATCCCCAACGTGGTGTTATAACAAATTATAATGAGGACTTGGAACTGCGCAGCCAATCAACAAAGTCGCTATATCTCAACTCTTGAATCCATGCCTG
>JAGGAS010037624.1:0-25047 GCA_017657355.1 Termitomyces sp. K1Ac | reverse complement strand
TGGTTGGGATGGGGCAAGTCCAAAGCTGAGGAGACGAAGCAAGACGTCGCAGCTAAGGCGGCGGAATCAGCAGAAGATGTGAAGAAGCAGGTGGAGAAGCATGCCTAGCCCCTATGATTCTGTATTTTTTGACCTACGAATATATCAATCGAATGATTTTTGTCAGTTACGATGGAGATACGTATGTATTCCGATCCTTACCATTTTACGGAAATCATGTGAGCGAGAACCCTAGCTGGGAACGCCTACAAACGAGAACGACGGCCTACATGTTGGGGAGATATTTCATGTCAGGTTATACATAGCGATCTTAACGAATCTATAAATTAAATTTGAGACTTACAGAGAATGGAATCGAACTGTTGGTTGGAAAGAATAGAAAAAGATTGTGAGAACGGCTGAAAAAAAATGATCCCCTTTCAATATGTATTTGCAATCAACCCTGCCCATCAATTCTCGACGTCTTGCACTGGGCGGTTGATCAAATGCGCTTCTGTTCCTTCCCAGCATGGGAATCTTTGCTCATGAACCTCTGCTTATTTCGGTGACTGTCTTTTCTAAAGTTGCAAGGCTACTACCACCAAATTTGACCGCGATCGACAGATTCTGCAATGATCGCTAAAGGCCTATACCTGGATTCCCGTGGTCAGGATGAAGACCCACTGACAAAAGCCATGGCTCCACCGCCGGACGAGTCCGAAGCCGAGCGTCAGGTGCGGTTGGCAGCAGAGAGGGAAGCACAGAAACGATCGGACGCTATCGACGAAGAGCTCAATCGCCAAAGAATCTATGAAAAGAAGACAAAATGTATCAAGATTCTTCTACTCGGTGCGTAGCTGGCGTTCCGTGTCTTCTATGTAATACACAACTGAAGAGTGGAGTGTTCAGGACAAAGCGAGTCAGGTCTGCGCTTTTTTTCTTCTTCATATTGATCTTGTCATCTGAATTCTGCGCAACACCCAGGCAAATCGACAACACTTAAAAGTCAGTTGCTGTCGTAACTCTTCGTCCATGATGGATTCACTTGTTTTCATCTTTAGACTTTCAATTATTCCATTCAAACAAGGTATGAATCGCCATAACATCCCAGACCATGTAGCGGTATTGAGATGGTCAGGCATTCCGCGCAGAACGCGCCTCCTGGCGAGCTGTTATCCAGCTTAACGTGGTTCGATCTGTGAGGTTAATACTCGACACCATGACGGAGGCTCAAGCAGCGGCATCCCCTTCTACAATAGACTCCGATGCCGCAGAGGCTAATTACCCCATCTTTTCACCAGAGCATCTCAGGCTCAAGATGCGTCTGTCACCTCTTCAACAAGTTGAGGAGACACTTCTGCGCAAGATGACTCCTGCAGGTTCTGCGGAATGTGAAGCCACCCATCTTTCCTCAGCCAGTGATCTTCCATATTCCAATCGCAATATTCCCGGTGAACTAGCTTTGAATTCCCTCACGCCATGGAAGCATGCATTCAACAGACTTGTGTCGAGCACAAGAATGAGCCTTGACAGCCAAGATATCGACTTCGACGATCCAAACGATCCTGGCGTTATCCTTAACGCCTGCAAGGACGACATAAATGCGTTGTGGACTGATCCAACAATCAAAAAACTGCTATTGGCGCAAAGAATCCGATTACAGGATTTGGGTGGATTGTAAACTTTTATTCCGTCATCTCATGAATGCCTACTGATCTCCTTACACAGCTTCCTCGATCAATTGGATCGAGTTACGTCTCTTAAATACGTACCTACGGATGGTGAGTACCTCTGCATATTGCAAAGTTTCTTGCTAATGACTGAAATAGATGATATTCTACGTGCCCGCCTGAAGACTATCGGAGTTTCCGAGCACCGTTTCACTCTGAAAGCTGGTAATGACAGTTAACGCAACTCCCCTCGCCAGACGGTCTATCTGATCTTTTTGCAGGGAATTTAATGAGTCATGATTGGAGAGTGTTTGACGTGGGTGGAGCACGATCTTTGGTGTGTTGACATTTCGACCTTACTTTGATATAATTCTCATATAGGAAGTAGCGAGGTATGCAAAACTTTTACATGATTTACCGACTGTAAGACCAAGTGCTGTGCCAGCTGCCTGGGTTCCGTATTTTGATAACATGGATGGTATAATTTTCCTTGCCCCCATTTCCGGCTTCGATCAAGTAAGGAAAACGAGTTGAAGCATCTAGTATAATGTGCTCATCACTTGTTTTCAGGTTTTGGCTGAAGACCACAATGTCAACCGTCTGGTTCGCAATTGTTATATACAGTTACAAATGTTGGCTGATTATCAGGTGGCAACATGATCAAGAGAGGGGCTGTACTTGAGTCTAGGCACATGCATGTCCACGGAAAGGGCCGAGCGTGTCATTTACCCAAAACGCGCAGGAAAGCATATATAATAAGTTGTCCAACTCATTTACGTTCCTTCATCATTCCCACTACCACTATAATGTCTTCTCCCGTGATACTTCCTCAGTTCCCTGCTGGGCAGGTGAATGCCCCGGCCGGCGTTGAAGGGATGTTCCAACAGATATTACAGGCCGTTCAGAAGTCGGTGGGTATCAAGCCACGTCTCATTGATGCAAACGATTGAACTCTCAGTCCACGTTCTAGCACACTCAAATTGCTGACCTACGGCAAGAATGCGCGGAGCTTCGGCTCGCCAACGCCAGTCTTGAGCGCCAGATACGAGAAGGACTTCAGGTAAATTGCAGACACGCGATGTATATTATGTGCGACCATCATCCTGATGTTGTCCAATTAGCACAATCTACACGTGTCTCGAACCGCAACTCCTGGATTTACGACCCCTGCACCTTCTAGCCCACAGTTACGCGCAGCTAAACTATCGCCATTCCTATCCCACAGCATGCCTTCGCTCTCTGTTGGCCCTATCGAACCGTCTTTCCGCCCTTCTCCGCTCGGTGATAATGCTCTTACTGCCTTCCCATTTGGCTCCCGTGATATACCAGGGTTTTACGTAGTTATTCCTGCTGGTGGCGCAGGAACTCGTCTATGGCCACTTTCCCGCGAGGGTCACCCCAAGTTTCTACTCGACCTCACACTCAAAGGTCGCTCTCTCATTCAGGCAACATGGGATCGGCTCCTCCCGCTCTCATCTGCGGCAAGGACCACGGTGGTTGCCGGTCCGGGGCATGTTAAAGCTATTCATGAACAATTACCAGACCTACTCGCTCACAATCTCTTGTGTGAACCTGGTCCAAAGGATTCTATGGCCGCTATCGGCCTCGCAGCAGCAGTTCTTGCAAAGAGAGATCCAGACGCTGTCATTGGTTCATTTGCTGCCGATCATATGATCTCCGGAGACGATGCCTTTCTCTCCGCGGTTGCTGAGGCAGTCGAGGTTGCAAAAAAGGATTTTCTTGTAACCATCGGTATTGCGCCTTCTCATCCCTCGACTGGATTCGGTTATATCCGTCTTGGAGAGAAACTTGGATTTAAAGAAGCTCCCAATGCTCGATTGGTGTCTAGTTTTAAGGAAAAACCAGATGCTCGTACGGCCGCATCGTATATCGCAACTGGTACGTACCGTTGGAACGCAGGAATGTTTGTCACAAAGGCCACGTTCCTTCTGGACCTTCTGAAGGAATACAAGCCTGATCTGCATGATGGTCTTGTGAAGATTGCTGCTGTCTGGGATGATGAAACGACGAGACAGGCGATCTTGAATGAAGTTTGGAACTCGCTTGAGAAGATTCCCATTGACAATGCTGTTGCAGAGCCGGCAGCAGCGGAAGGTCGGGTTGCTGTCGTACCGGCCACCTTCGGTAAGTAGCAACAAGCCATTGGATCCACTCCTATTCATAGTATGAGAATATAGGTTGGGATGATGTCGGAGACTTCTCATCTCTGGCAGATCTATTACCTGCAGAGGCTAATCAGCCTCGCATCCTTGGTGATAGCAACCTTGGTCAGCTCAGCCGCGTATTTTATTACCCTCCTAGATCACTAACATGTCAAGCTGACAGTTGTCACCGAACAAGTCGCTGGAGGTATTGTTGTGCCGGGATCTGGTCGTCTCATCACATGCCTCGGTGTTGATGACCTGGTCATCGTTGATATGCCAGACACGCTGCTTGTCACGACTCGGGCTCGTTCACAGGAAGTAAAACGTCTTGTCAAGAAAACTCGTGAATCGGGCTGGAAGGAACTTCTCTAAGCAGGTTTGCACTCCATCATACATACCCATAATACTCTATGATATTGCAAGTATTTCAAAACATACAGAGTAACTCATCCAGGATATTTTAAAGTTCCATGGAATTACCCTAATCTGTCAAATAAGTCAACCGCCACTTCGCCCTTCACAATCATTTTCAGAGAAGCAGGGTCAAGTAAGTATATTCTTGTTCAGTCTCGAGCAGTAATGACTTGTCTGTACATATCCAGCCGTTGCTGCATCTTTCATGAACACGGTTATTATGACGTCTGTCTTGTCTGCCGGCAATCACGCTCTGTTTGCTGGGACTCGAGTTTTGTATGGTATGTGCTCATTGTAGCTCATTGTAGGTACTTAGTCGAGCGGATCCTGATTGAAATCATATGACTGGTGCAGGACTTGCCGTCGCACGACAAGCTCCGAGGATCTTTTCTCGCACGACTTCAGGAGGAATACCCATCTACTCTCTACTATTGACAAGTAGTATAAGCATCCTTTGCTTCGGTAGTAGCTTCATCGGACGTGGACAGCTGTGGACTTGGCTTCAAAATATCGTTGGGGTCTCAAACCAGGTTCGTTGCACGGCATACTGGCTAATTTATTGGCTGAGGACGTTTTAGATTGCTTGGTTCTCCATCGGTCTGGCAAGCTGGAGATTCAGAACAGCATGGGTAAGGCAAGGGCGTTCATTGGATGAGCTCAAGTTCCGTGCCACATGGACATGGCCATGGGGTCCTGCGTTTGTTGTGAGCATTAACGTCTGCTTAAATGTCCATGTCTGACATGGTGACACAGATCCTCTCTGTGGCTTTCATGATTATTGGCGTGTATCCTTTTTCGTTGGTTGGTCGAGTATTGACATCAATCGCTTTAGTTCAAGGATGGTCCTCTGTGATCCCGAAGTTCAAAGCTCTCGATTTCGCGTCGTACTATATCGAGATACCTGTCATGCTCGTCATGTACATGGCCTGGACGATGTTCACAGGTTTTCGTTCGAGTTCTCCAGAGGATACTCCTGGCAGTAGCCAAGATGGGCAACGTGTCTGGTATCATGACTTTGTGGATGCAAACAGCGTCGATCTCTATCAGGACGAATACGTCGAGGTGGAAATTGACAAAACGGAAGACGAGCAAAGGACGTCTCGAATTAAAGGGAAAGCAGGATATCTGTGGACGCTCTACTATTGGATTGTCTAGCGTCGAGGTAGAGATTGGAAGGTGTCTCGAATCAAAGGATATGGTGGGGCTTACGATCAGATTGTCTACCATATGTAGTCTCGGTGGACAATGTAATTTTTGATCCGGACAAGAAAGATCAACTTGAACAATTAGATACTGCTTAGACGTCTCCTGTTTATTCTCTTGTCCTCATGAACGACCGTCCGAATAGTGATCCAATCTGGGATTCAACTTCACTGAAAGCGCCATCTCGCAAGGTATCAGGCTCTTCACGAGGCTCTTCATCAGGAAGACGAAGCCAGGATGGTTCAAGTCGAAGTAGTATGACCTACGAAGATCTTGCCAAGTCGCTCAAACAGCAGCTTCTGGTGGCCAATAGACAGCTCAAAGAACTTCGTACCGCCGATACTGAACAGCAGAATTTGGCGTTAGTAAATCAACTCAAACTTGTCAGCGATGCTCGTGTAGCTGCAGTGCGAGAGGCTGCTAGAGCGAATGAGGAACTCAAGTACGTCCTTCTTTCTGCTCCAGCAACAGGCATCCTTAGTACATTCCAGAATGTATAAGATCCAATTGCAGAATGCCCATCAAGAGATACGGCGCGCTCAACAAATCATTGACAAAGTCGACCAGGAGAGATACGACGCAGAGAAAGCTGCTTCAGAAGCCAAGACTATAGCTCGTAGATATCAGCGGGAACTTCTACTGATGAAGGCCATGGAAGAAGGTAGGAAGTTGGGATTGCAGGAGGGAATGGAACAGGGGAGAGCATTGGCTCTTCGAGAGACAGGCCGATACGAAGACATGAGTGTCGAAGACTATGCAAACACGTATCTGGACTATGTTTATGCTGAAGTTCGGCGACGCTCCCTTCTCGCGTCCAACGAGGAGATCATGGTCCATCCACCTCAACCTTTGAATACAGAATCTGCAGTACAACCACCTACTCAGCAGATACCAATGCCACCTTCAGTATCTGCACCACAGCCACCTTCCCAACCGATACCAGTGCCGCCTCCAGCATCTGCATCACAACCACCTCCGCCACCAATGCCAATACCCTCTCCAGTATCTCCACAACTTCTTCCCCAGCCAATACCGGTGCCTGCTCCAGAATCTGTCCAAGGAACTCGCCCTCGATCTTTCCGAACCCCCTCTCCATCTGTGATACACCAGCGAACATTCATACCACCAGATGGCTACATACCAACCATAGACTCAGATAATGTCATTCGTATCCCTCCTCCACACGAACTTGCAAAGCCTCCACCGACACCTGAAAGGCCTGCTTCCCCGCAGCTCCCCGAAGTTCCGTATGAAGAGCCTCGGCCTAGTTCCCGATCACATAGACGCGGCCAGAGCAACTCATCCTTCGCGTCAACCTCGACTTATCCTAACGCAGCTGGGCCCTCAGGACGGGCCATACCGCTCAGTGCAATACCAGAAGTTCAAACCCCTTATATCAGCCCTCAGTTCACAGACGGTCATACGCTCAGGCATCAACCGTCACAGGTACGTCTTGTCTAATTGTCGTTTGTCGGTCCCAATTTCACATTTCTTTCAACATCAGACCAGTTCTCACCATGCAAACGGTGTGAATTCAGAGCTAACTGGAACAAGCTCCCCGCTGCCAGTTCAAATCCCTAGTAATCTGGAGGATCGTCGCAAGAGCACCGCCTCATCTAGTGTCCCGGGAATAACTATCATTCCACCTGTGAGTCTTTCATTGAGAAGCCAACGACGATTACAAACCCAGACAGTCCCGCCCACTTTCCTTACAGAGCCGGTCATTGAACGATCCCTCTTCCGGAGGAGAGGGCATAACGGATGTTTCCAGACCTCCAATGGTATCCCAACTGTTTGGTGATCGTACCATTGGACACCCAGGTCCTTCGAGCGTTGGAGCAGCGGAAAGTTCTCCTCATCGGACGCCCGAGGCCTTGCCAATCCCAATGCCTGGTGCATATCGAGATCTGACGGATCAAGCGTCAACAAGGGTACCTCATCCGCGTCCCGGTTCTTCCAGTGGACATCGTTTAATTGACGACGATGTAATGTCCATGAGGTCTGGAGACACGCTGACCACACCTCGTGCGCGAAGGCGCAGTCACCAGGGGCACCGAACGAGCACTGATTCTTTGACAACCCCTCCTTTCGAGAATTATAGTACGACTGAATGGGAAGATGGTGCTCGTCTTTCAAGCCCTCCCGTTCCTGTCAGCCACAATCGGACGAGTCGGCCGGTGTCCCGAACGACAAACCGTAGCAATAGATAGGCCACCCTACAGTTATACACTTTCTACATCAGAGATAGCAGCAAAATTGTATGACTGTTCTATTGCATCTCCTCTAGCTCGCCTCCATTGGTTCAAGTAATTCAAAAATGACACTTACAAATGCCTATATCAAAGGTTCAGTCCCGTCGCCGCCGGTTAGAATCTCGCGACCGCTCCCTTCTACGCTCCTTTCCATTGTCGTCCCGAGGCCTATCACTATCCCGCTCCCCGCGATTGTAGTCTCGTCCATCGCGCTTGTAGTCGCGGTCGCGGTCTCGGTCTTTCTCGTTGCGCCTGTGATCACGGTCGTCTCGTTTGTAGTCACGGTCGCGTTCTCTATCACGGTCGTTTCGTTTGTAATCGCGGTCGCGGTCCCTCTCCCGACCGTCGCGTGTGTATTCGCGTTCCCGCCTGTCGGACATCTTCGTTCCTTGATCATCCCGGTCACTGGCACGTTCTCTCGACCGGGAGCCTCTGCGTGATACTGCGGTCGATCCACCACCGCGTGACTGAGGTGAGTGAGATCTCCCTCTCCTTCGTTCGAGATCTTGAGGGGCCGATGACGGCCGGCCATCCCTCTCCTTCTTTATGAGAGGCATGTATCTCTTCTCTGGACGAGATGGTTTTTTCTTTTTGCTCCCATCATCATAAACTTCCTGCTCTTTGGCCCCGATGCCAAGCAGGGCAGGCCTTGCTTCCGGCAAGTACGGCTCCACCATGCCCTTCCCAGGCTTCCTTGTTGCTGCCGTGCCCTCCTTCCAACCCATACCTCGCAATAGAGCAGCACCAAACTGTGATACAGGAACGCGCGCATAATCATCCAGGGTAGCAGAGTCGGGAAGTTCTTCCACGTCCTGCTTGTAAGCTTCAGCTTCAGATACGGGTGTCGGTATTACATCGATGATGGGTCCTTCGTGTGCAATACCATCCACGCCGGAAAGGATCGCACGCAGGGCAGCTTTGTCCTCGTCATCCTCTTCTACTTCCATTTTGACATCTTCTTGGGGAACGAGGGCCAGTTCCTCTTCCTGTTTGACTGGAGTTGGTTCCTTTATTTGTTGCAACCCTGAGAGGACAGGTCCAGAGTTGATTGTATCTCTGGTGCCCAATCCACCAACGGTCCCATCCTCCCCTGTCTCTGCTTTTGCAGAAGGGGGAACATACTGTGCGATAGTTTTGCGTTTCCTCGCGAGATCTCGCCAATCACGGTTCTTGAGAGCAGGAATAACAAGAGGAGCAGCCTTTTCTGGTCTGTCCTTGTCCACTCTGTAATTTGAGTCACGGTCAAAGACTTTTGTGAGTTGAATTGACTGAGACGCAGAAGGACCGGAGTGTACACACCGCCGAACACCAAATCGGTCGAAGCCAGTGACAAGTTCGTCTTTCACTTCGTCGTCCTCGTCGCTAGAGTCTTGTTGGTGTGGTATAAACCGAGTCCCCCTGGAGGATGGAATGGGAGATGAGGTTGAACTGCGGGCGAGATGGCCATGGCCGTTGTCGAGATGGCGAGGGAGAGCCGGGCGCTTGTAGTGGGGCGTATCTGAGTCTGGGCCAGAAGAAGGCGCCCTTGACACAGGAGTCGGCCGGCGAATCGTAAAAGAGACTTTCTCCGCCATTGTGGTGGTTCAGGAGAAAGATACAGTGACACCCACGTGACGAGCGCCAACACGTTCTACTTTTGCTAACCAGGTGATGTGGCCCATGATTCGTGGTGTCGCGGAAATGTCGATTAATGGGCACCCCACGCGTGAATTGCCAGACACCGTAGCTGCCAAGGCATTTCTGATGATGTATACACAAGGCGACCGATATCGCGTACCCACCATCACAATGAATGTGCACAATTTCTCTATCCATATCTTTGATCGCGCTGGACGAGTCTCCTATATAAATATGGATTACAACAGTCGAGAACACTGCAAAATCTTTGTGAATTTCTTGTTGATGATATCTTTTGAACAATGGGGGTTGGACATGACCATGACGCGGAAAGATACCTCGCTCACTGCATGTTTTGTTGCTTACTTTTATTCTTATCTCATTCTGATTTATGCTCATAGAATGACTGTTTCAAGCCTAGCAACAAGTTTCCCCTTCAACTCAAGGACAAAGAGAAAAAGTTCCAGCTGAAATACACCACACAAACTATGGACACTGTCTCTTCCTTTACTGCCACCATCGTGACCACCCCGGCCAACTTTGAAGTAACAAGCCTAGAACGCGTCATATCTGCCGGTGCTCGAGGGCATAAACCATCAAAGGCTAAAAAGCGGAAGTTGACTCCACAACACGAAAAACCATTGGAAATCTCTGTATTTGATCCCGATAGTCCTTTATCAGCAGAGTTGTCCGAAGTCGAGCTGGAGGCAAACCTGGCATGCAACATTGACACCATCACTTGTGACGGTGAGGTATTTAAAGTCGAAGCAGAGCTCTTTTGATCTCAGTCACTTATTGGTCGGGGCACTCGTGTTTGGAGGACTAAAAATGAGAAAGGAGAGGTTGTCATCATCAAGGAATCGTGGATCCTTTTACAGCAGGAGCAACTTGAAGCGAAATTTATCCAGGATGCTGATCCAATGCAAAAGCAAATTCCCCGCATTATCAAGCACCAACAGCTCAAAAATATATCCACCACAAGCTTTTACCAGATGGAGCGCAAAGGTTCCCATCGCGAAAAACGACGTCTTGTAATGACTCCAGCCTGTGTCCCGTTGCTCAATGTGGAGAGCCCTCTTGAGGTTTTGGCAGTCTTCCTAGACTATACTCTTGGTATGCAAGTTTTTCTTGTCATTCTTCACACACTTATTTGATCATCTAGCCATCCGATACTTGAAGCAGAAGAACCGAATGCACCGAGATGTCTCTCCCGCTAATTTGATGATTTCATTGGCTTCCAATTCTAGCATAACATGGGGAATGGATCCAATTGTCGAAGAGCTCATAAAATCTTCTGACTCAATGGCTTTAGCTGCATTGCTGTTCCTTCAATCACGTGGCTGCAGACGTGGCATATTGATTGACTATGATAATGCTGCCTTCATTGACAAAGATAAAGAAGATCCCTTTTTGACCCCTCACAAGGACACTTCTGTCGATTCTGAGTACTCAGAACATGCAACTTCTCCAACAACTTCTCCAGACAGTGCTAAGCAGAGGAACCCTATCGAGCAAACAGTAAGCTCGACTGTATCTGTTATGTACTCACGAGTATTGATTAGTTTTAATGATTTTTAGGGAACAGATTTATGGCTATCCCATTGCTATTAGCTCCTTCCCAGCATTGTGTTGCCTATGACCTGGAGTCATTGTTCTATTCATTTGTCTATATCCTGACTCATGTCAGTTTTGAGAAGAAAGAGCAATTGTTTCAATCCTCTTGTGAGAGTGTTGCAGCTTGGTTTACACAGCCTTCATACAGCAGTCTTTGTGCACTCAAGACGGGTCAATTCCACTGGTATATGGAAACAATGATCATTCCACACCTTCAGCAGGACTTTGTGCACTTCGCCCCTTATCTACGTGAACTCTGGTTAGGGCTCTATCCTCCTCGCCAAATCTCTGTACCCATTGTTTAAGGGGGTACAGAGAACTCACCGATGATATGGGAACCTACCGATTGTATTGACCAGTTTATCCAAACCTTTGTTAAAGCAATCCTCATCGAAAAACAAAGGATGGGTTCCAGACCAGGTCTCGCCAACAGCAAGACAACGGGCGAAGGCGTCGCGAGCAAAAAGTCAATGTTGATATTGATAGGCTACAGTTACATGTCTTTTATTATGTCTTTTATCTTGAACGTGAACCTACTTGTACATGGTACTTATCAAAAAATATAGGTCATTAACCACAGGGAACTCCAGAAATCTATTTCTCAGATTCCCCAACAATGATTGAAGCGGGTTTTGACTGGGACGTCAATAATGGCTCTGAATCATCATCTCCCCCATGTTTCCCTTCCCCCTTTTCTCTGCGACCCCATGATGTCCTCGAATCAATTGAGTGAGCGCGTCCAAATCAAAGCCATTGACAAAAGCTGACCCCGCAACAGTGCTTGTGTGTTTGACATTCGACTAGTTTCATGCTTTCACATCACGACCCAGGTCCCGAGTCTGTGCATTGGCCAGGCGTGTCTCTTGAAGCTCTTTGTACTGGGGCGTATCCGAGTCTGGGCCAGAAGAGGGCACCCCACCCTTGGCGAATCGTGAAAGAGACTTTCTCTGCCATTGTGATTGGTTAACGTCCAGGGAAAAGATGGCCACCGACGTAATCCCGCGTTATCAATGGCGGAGGGCCACTTTCAACTTGTATTTAACAGGCCTCCTCGATAATGGCTCATCGTTTCCACCATGTTTCCCCTCCCCCTCTTCTCTGCGACTCCTGATGTCCTCGAATCAATCGAGTGAGCGCGTCCAAGTCAAAGCCATTGACAGAAGCTAATTCAATAACAGCGTTCGACAGTCTCTCCAACATATCAACACGTTTATGAAGGTATTTCACGCGTCCTCGTCGCTTCGAATCGTCTGTTGACGAATCCTGTGATAGAACACCTTGATTCGAGGTGTTAACAACATTCATGATCTGGCACCACACGTCCTCGACAATGAGCAGTCACATCTGGTCTACTTTTTGCGTTATGCCGCAATGGTATGCAAGATACTGTCCTTGCACGTCAAAGGCAGGTGATGTTAGATTCGGCGCACGGCCTACGGGTACTCAACTCGAATTCCACTCGCAGGCGATCAACTTTTCTTCAACAACAAAAACTCCCAAGGCACATCTCTGGCCATGTTTCTTGGAATAGAGGACAACATGAATCAAGAGTCCACCAAGTTCCTCAATGCTACATGTACTCTCCAACAATGCCTTGAAACCTGGATTCATGTACGTTCATTGCTCAATGTGCTTGGGCGCTTTATCTGATTCTTTTTCAAAGGCTTCAAGTACATACTCTCATACCACTCTTCAAAGTTCCCTCGACGACTTAGCTACATTGATGATGACGGGAATGACAAGCCAGGCAAGTTGATCCCTGGTCCCCATGCTGCTCTTTCTTAGTCTTCATAGCGCCTCGCACTGAACCAAGATAATTTGATGCAATTCTGTTCCACTGAAACGGAGATGCGTGAAATGATCTATGGTAAATGGTTCAACAATTCTGTGTTGGTCTCCTCTTAACCCGAAGGAATATCATAGACAATCTACTGTGGTTGACCAACGAGATTGACATTTCTACGTTACTTCCGTACGTTGAACTTTCCCTTAACACGAAACAGTGGTCTAACATTCAACTAGTTTCATGCTTTCACATCACGACCCAGGTACCTCTGTCCATTGGCCAGGCGTGTCTCCTGAAGGTCTGCAACTTGTTCCTGGTTTCGTGGAGCAAAATCCAAAGTCAGTGTTGTCCATCGTAGCCCTCCTTTTCTCTGTTTTGACCTACCGTTCTGCAGATGTTGGTGTTTCGCACCCTTCGACCCGATCACATGGAAGCAACGACGCTCTCATGGTCGTCTCTTAAATGTGTTGTAACTTGCTTGTAATGTCCTGAGACTTGAATCAATGTGTACTATCCATCTTTTCTGAATTTGATCATGAATGGCTGCTTCACAGTGACATACAGATTGTCCTTTATTCCTTGAGTTCCCAACTCACTCCGCAACCGCAACCGCTTCCCTTCGCTCTTGGATTATCTTCTACTCTGAAACTGCTGCCAATGAGTTCTGTAGCATAATCTAGTGTTGAACCATTGAGAAGCGAGAGAGACACTGCATCAACCACGACATTAGAAGGTTGTAGAGTTGGATGTGTAAAGTGGCTACCGGAAAACGAGAAATTTGGGCTATTAGTAATTGGTAGGACATGTAGAATGCTTACTAGTCGTCGAGCGAGCGTTGCGTTGCGAGTTCCATTTTGTATTGGTATCCATGACAGCCTCCAGATTCAACAGCTATTCGAAGAGCAATATCTGAGTTCCCTTGTTGCGCTGCTATGGTCCGCAATCGCTTCATTGACGTTTAGTATGGAGGCGCGTGTTAGATGAGCTGAGCTTACCTCGGCAGCGCGATCTGTTATGACCAATTTGACTTCTTCAAGTGGTGGTAGGTCCGCATCTATCTCTTCTTGTTCGAGATACTCTGGAGACGGAGAGGAAAGCAGTAGCGTGGGTTTGCCCTGTACTTGGGAAGCCAAAGTTGCTCTCCGAAAATGAGTGGCCGAGAAATTTCGCGTATAGTGTCGCGAAGGCCGACAACGAAGTATGGATAACAAATTTCTATGTTGACAGAGACTGGCTCGTTGTTGAAACACGAAGGAAGCCAGGCGAGTAGGAGTCATGGTGGTGGTCTTCAGGAATGTCGTAATCTTGACACAAAATAGAAATAAATATACCGTATCATTTGCGTATCATTCAGTGACAAAACTCGAAAGCAAGTACATACTTAGTGACTCGAGATGCGGACGTATATAAAGTAGGTATATGATAAAGAAGGTTGGAGAGTCCAAAGAAAGTGAGGAGACAGAAAGAATGCGAGTGGCAGAGTTCTAGCAAACCACACAACACCCCCATCGGCCTTTAGTTTCTGACTCCTGTAACGTAGTCTTGCCGCTGCTTCTTCGCCTATGATGCTTCAATTCTGAATGTTGATTGGTACTATTTGCGGGCACGCCATCTCGCATCAACATGCTAGCTCGGGTTGCGGTCTCGAAAACATCGTCAACACCTTCAATCTTGAGAGCAGAACATTCCTTATATGCACGGGCACCAATGGCCTGGGCCACACGTTCACCCTGCTCGCGGGTCACCCAGGGAGTATCGGGGGTCACAGTCGTTGGACGAAGGTCGGCCTTGCACCCAACGAGAATAACTGGTATATTGGGACCACATATGGAGCGGACTTCTTCAATCCACTGCAGGAGGTGTGATGTAGTAAGCAATGGAGCAACAAGAAAAGCTAATGTGATTACCTTCGTCGTAACGTTTTCAAGCGAATCAGGGGTATCGAGAGCGAAAGCGATAAGTATTACATGAGATTTGGAGTAAGACATTGGCCGTAGGCGCTAGAAGTGTGGAAAACGATCAGCACCATCAGGATTGAATGCAGCACATGATGACAGACCTCATATTCTTCTTGTCCGCTTTGGTATTTACCCGAATATCAGAGAGTCACCTAATAGAGAAACGTAAGCAACGTACGCGGTGTCCCAGAGAGCGAGCTGGACGGGCTTTTCGTCGAGCCTAATTTCCGCAACGTAATTGTCGAAGACCGCTTCACACAAAGTTAATAGTTTGGACCTGTAAAGCATGAGGTCGGCACGCACTAGGTTGCTGCGGTTGGAGCATTAGCACAGCTTCGATGGAAAGGAATGGTGACCTACGTATTCCTTAGGAAATTCTCCTAGGGCGAAAGAGCACAAGAGTGATGTTTTTCCGCATGCACCTGTTATACAGACGTTAAGCGGGCTGGTCGGAGGCGGAATCGATCTGCTACGTGCCATCGCCTACAATGACCAATTTTCTTCGTATCTGATGCGACCGAGTTAGAGAGAAAGGGCGAAGGAGGCCCAAACTTACCGGGTTCATGAGGAGTGCTCAGAATTAAG
The DNA here is from genome assembly GCA_017657355.1 of Termitomyces sp. K1Ac. Taxonomy (NCBI): domain Eukaryota; kingdom Fungi; phylum Basidiomycota; class Agaricomycetes; order Agaricales; family Lyophyllaceae; genus Termitomyces; species Termitomyces sp. K1Ac. The sequence continues at coordinate 9,804 of JAGGAS010037624.1, read as the reverse complement.
AGGCTAAAAGGAAAGGAAGCAGAAGAGGATATATACTGAGGCCGAAATTATAGTACACGTGAAGAAACTGGACGTCACAGCCTCAGTCTTTGTTGTCTTCAGGGAACGAGCCCTCTCTTACTGCTGTCGTGTATCCGCCGACACCACAGTCCCTTGGCGTCTGCAAGTCGGCAAATCTCCGCACAAATTTAGCCTTGTGACCGGGCCAAGTGCCCATTGCATCGTCCCACACTAGAACCTTCGTCCGGTCACAATCAGATGGCCTTCAAGTTCTCAATGTATTGAAACCTACCTGACCACTCGTTCCAGACCCAGCGCCGATACCTATAGTGGGGATCTTTAGCCGTTGTGTGATATACGATCCTAGCTCCTTAGGGACGGCTTCAATGACAATGGAAAATGCTCCAGCATCTTCTAGAGCCAGTGCATCGTTGAGTACACGTCGAGCGGCTTCCGCGCTCCGTCCTTGAACTCTGTAACCTGACATGGCAATATGTCGCTGGGGCATTAGCCCAACATGTGCCATGACTGGAATCCCGATACTTGTCAGTTGCCGGACAACGGCCAAAATTTCGCTTCCCCCTTCTAGTTTTACTGCATCAACTCGACCCTCCTGTATCAGACGTATCGCATTCGTGGTAGCAGAGGACGGTGAAACATGATACGTGCCGAATGGCATGTCGGCCACGAGTAACGGATGAGTTGTGCCTCGAGAAACAGCGCGTGCATGGTGGATCATCTCTTGCAAGGTCAGTTCGGTAGTCGAATCATACCCGAGGCAGACTTGCGCCAGAGAGTCGCCAACCAGCGTAATGTCGAGATTGGGGTTCGATGAACAGGCCAGACCGGTAGGATAATCGTATGCCGTCAGCATTGTTATAGGAATTTTGTTTTTTCGTTGAGTTTGCAGAGATTGAATTGTAACTTTTTTGCGGACTAATCACCAACATTAGACTCCAGCCATAAATTGAGAAAGTCAAAGTGTACCTTCCAATGCTTCTTGATCTTTGCGGGGGCGAACACTCATTGATCGGCGAGCGAGGATTCGCGAGACATTTCTCTTGAGAACACAACGTTGGGCGAGAAGAGACATTCTTATGCAGTTGGTAGATTGGCTGATTGATACTAGCCAATCGTCCGGTTTGCCAGTATAGAAAAAAAATAAATTGTTCGATTAGGTTCAATTCCATCCGGCGATGTAAACGGAGTAAATCATTGCAAAGCCCACTTTCACGTGAACCAACCGAGATATCTACCGCGGGAAATTGTCAATTTTGCTTGAGCTGTGTGTCCGAAAAGTATGTTGAAGGATGGTGTACAATGAGTGGATTAAAAAAATGGTCGTGCTATCGGTTTGAGATGTGCGGCAATTTTTTTGACAACCTTCGCCGTCACAAGGCCATTTTCGGGAAACACCGTGAGCCGCCGGAAAGGGTATCACATCATCGACATCTTTCATCCCTAGTTCAAGCACAACCTTACATTGAACCACGATGATGCGAACACGACATGCCCCAGAATCAGAAGTTAGAAAGAGACTGGCCACCCAACAGCCATTGCAAGACATCACTGATCGTTATCTATTGCATCCGAGTACAAGTGTCGATCGTAAGAGTTGCAAAACAAACGTTTCTCATGGAATCTCAGCCAGACCCATGCTGCTATCACTTCCACCGTCATCACCGCCATCTACCTCTTCTGGGCCTTTGATCATTGTCAATCACCAACCTATTTCATCATCTGGTCCAGAAAAGCTCGAATTCGACGAACCTGGACATGACGAAACTGCAGGAGCATTAGACACAAATTCTCGTGCAGACTCAGATCCGTTTGGCTTCTTTGCGCTTGAGAACAAGCTGAAGATACTCCGAAGACACCAACAAGTCAAGCCTCGACCTCAAACTGCACGTCCTTCGCAAATCCAAACGATGCACAAAGACCTCTTGACTCCTCCCACACCTTCAAAAAGGCGTAATAAACGGAAGGCTACCAGATCACGTGCAAGTGGGGCAGAAGTCGTAGTGAAGAGCACACGAGCGAAACCGCGTCTCAAGCGAACAGTCAAAGCTACCAGTGATGTTAATATGGATTTAAGGGTACGTCGACTCGGTAACCTGTGAATTTGAGTTGATCTTGCCTTAGAAGTGGGAACAGGAACGTCAAGCTCGATTGGATTACTTCAAGAAGCTAGAAGGCTATCAATTGGAGAAAGAGAACGTATACGTTGTTTGAAGATCTTGGTCTCGATATACATGTATTGGATGATTCGATGATAATCAAGTATATGATACAGCGAAAGGCTAATTGAACAGCACAATCTCTCTTTCAAGGATTCCCATTGTTGTTGGATGCTTCTGCTGCTGCCTTAGCGGCTTTCGCCCTCTCCTCAGTGAAGAATCCGAGTACACTGCTATCCACAAACTCTTTAACTGACGTGATCTTGGGCAGACCATCGTCACCATCTTGAGGAGTTGAGAAATGCATAATGAGCATGTATTCATTCTTGTATGGTGCCTCGGTAACGGACACGCCCACAGATGACCCCTGTGTAGAAAGTCATATATATTTTATGTACTCATTGGAACATGAAGACACGTACGTGAAGTGTGATCACCTCACCCGCCTCAATGACCTCGTGAAGTGTGATCTAGAGCCTTGTCGACAACGGTCAGGATGCAGTTTAAGGGTCACCTACATGGAAACTCTTGAAGAGCGGTAGGACCCCTGCAAAGTAAGCTAAATACTGCGCCTTGTTTAAGACGGGCCTCCCAAGTGATCTCGGGAGGATATGGTGCTTGAGTGAATCGTCAAACAAGGGAGCTATCTTCTCCATGTTCCACTCATTGAGTCCATCGCAGTATGCAAGTAGTGTTTTAAGATTTGGCGACGGCGATTCAGGGGGAATGAACGTGGAATTGGAAAATTCAAGTTGGTCTGGGGACAACATGGTTATTTAGACGAGATAGTGCGATTGCTGCGAGTTGTCCGGAACTTAGACTTGGAATGTTTTTATATCCTGTTGAACAATCAACGCTGCTGTCATCTTCAAGTTGACATGATAGAAATCATGATCACGAGAATGCGCGACTCCCGACAACTGTCCTTTGCACGGTTAAGAACTGGAAATGGTTAGTGAAATGAGCCCCTTTCCATATATGGAACGTTTTTAGGATAAGTACCTTAGTACATACCAGCAATAAATTACATCCTGTAAGACCGAGAGAGTACAATGGATACAACTAGCCATGATGTCATGCAGCCTCCATCGCGTCTTTTTTCTGCTTGCGTCTGCGCTTCTTTTTTGAAGTAGTGCCCTCAGATTGCTTGACGTTTTCTCCACCATCGACTTCCTCTGTATCCCTCTCGCGCTTGGTCGGTGAGGTGACTATGGCAGTGGGCTCCTCTGCCTCAGGCTCATCGTTTCCAGCCGCCTTCATCCTCAGTCTTTCCTTCTTTCCTTTCCTTTTCTTGATGGGCCTGTCTCCATCTGCCCCAGGACGGCTGCTACCCTCGAAACCACTGCTGCCCGTGCGCTCGGTGATCTTTCCCTTCAACTCCTTCAACCTTTCGTTTCGCGTTGAATCCCATTTCAATGCTTGCCGATAAGGGGCGAATTTTTTGATGCTCATATACTCATTGAGCTCCTGGTCCGTGGCCATTAAAATTTCCACTGGAGTCAACGCAAAGTTGTCTTGTTGCACTGTAGTGTATTTGAACCGCGTCGGCAGATCACCCACCTGATTGATATAAGCCGAGATCAACGTCTGTACTGGCAGAAGATATTTGTGACTTACAATGTCGTTGAAGTCAAGACCGTAAATCTCGTCCATATACTGGTCCAACACCCTCTTCCTCATTTCCTCCGTCCCATCCCATTCTTCGTCATCAACGGTTCCTCTCTCCGCATCTACATCCGCATCCATAGCTTCCACATCAACACCGGCATCATAATCATCCTCAGCCTTGGACTTTTTCTTTTTCTTCTTTTTCTTTTGCTTCGTCGATTCTTCATCATCGAGAGGAATATCACCGATGTCGATATCCTCGTCCCATTGAGGCTTTTCGTCATCTACGGCGCCGTCATCATGGTATAATTCAGCCATTTGACGGTCATGGGCGGCAGAATCCCAATCGGCGTCAAGATCGAGATCTCGAAGTGCTGAAGACAGGATCAAAGTCAAACCGGGAGACGTTGACGCTCTGCTCATACATACCTTCGTCGTGTTCCAATGATTTACCACCTTCTCGGCCGATTCTCTCAAGACGGGCTCTGATATCTTTCATTTTGAGGGCCTTAAGGCGCTTGACTTCCTCTTTCTTCTTCTGAAGTTCTTCCGCTTTTCTCTGTTTTCTTCTTTCACGAGCATCTTTCCGAGTAGTGTCCTCTCGGCGAACTAGAGAAGGCAAATTTCGAGGGTATGTGGGTATAACAGCGGCGTCTCTGTCGATAGGGAGTATCAGAAATCTGCGGAAAAGATCAATTCAGATAAACTCACGGTTCCTCGAATCGGAAATTATAAGAGCTTTCGAAACGATCGACGATTTCTTCGAAATCATCCTCGTCCACTTCGGGATCCTCTGTCGGAAGAGCTTCCAGGTCATTGTCTTCGTCATGGGATTCAAAATCGATGCCATTGCCGTCATCGGTCTTTTTCTTGTCTTTGCCCTTAGATTTTATGGAAGTTATTTCTCCGTATGTTGGGATATGTTTCGTTGATCGGTCAATCCAACCACGGTTCAGGATATAGCTGCCATCCATGAGTAACGATAGAATTGAGGTTAGTAAGAGACTACTTACTTCATTAAGAATTCCTGATCAGACTCTTGCTTGGACTTTTCTTTCGATGTTTTGCCTTCTTTTGACTTTCTCTTCTTCTTCTTCTCTTTCCCTGTATCCGCATCACTATCCGGGCCCTGTTCAAGGGCAGACACTGTTGGATGTCCTTCGGATTGTACGTCAACCAGCCCCCGCAAATCTCCGCCGACTTCGCGCTCCAAAAAAGTTCGATATTGTTCCTCTTCTAGCTCTTGTTCGTCTTTAGTCTTCTCTCGGAGTATTAGAAGATCTTCGTCTTCTCCTTCTACTGCATCATGAAACGCAGCAATCGTCTCGTCGCGTAGAGCGCGTTGTTCCTCCGCATGAGTAAGAGGCTCTGGGGAAGGAGACCTTGCATCAGGGTCGAGAGCAGATTGGAGAGCCATCTGGCGAATCGTCACTGGTTTAGACTGTTGTCGAATGAGTAATTATCCTGAGACCCGATGAACACTCGTAGCTAACTTACCTTGTCCTTGGGCTTTGTTGTGCGTTTTGTCGCAGGCGCGACCTTCCCATGCTCCTCTGGTTATGCTGGATGAGTACACGACTTTAATCATTGACGCACAGTACCTCCGAATATATTTGTATTTGAGTCGTAGATGGCTGGATCCTTGCGCTTTATTCGCGCGAGGGTTCTGAGGATAGCTGCATCCACGGTTGGCGTTAGTTCATCTCCGTCTTCATCTTCAGTCTCGTCAGACTCTGAGTCGCTTTCAGATGCCTCGCTGTCGTCGAGATCAGACCCATATTTGTCCTTTACTGTAGATCGCTGTTCAACGTCTCTAATTCAGAATGAGAAAATGGCAGCATACATTTCTGGAGCTCTTCTCGTTCCTTTTTGTATTCAAATGCCTTGGCGTAGTGCTCGTTGATGGTAAGCTGGTGGAAAGACTGGCCATCCGATGCCTCAGAATCAGAATCGGAGGAGGAGAACATGGCAGAAAAGACCAAAAAATATGCACGTGATGCGGTCAGGTTGTTACGGATACCCGGACCGGACGATCGGAAATGTATATCAGATCACTGCGCATTGATTTCAGATCACTAACCATATGGCCGCAGTTCCCGCCATTCAATTTCTATTATTCAGACAACCCCGACTCTTTCAAAGTTCACCACGTCCCAATGATCATCACTGGTGATAACGCCAGACTATCTCCCAAGCACCCAATAAACAAGTCTTACAATGATGATGAAACTAACAGAGCAGGCGGCCCGTCTGATCCTCCATCCTATCAGGCCATTCCCCCCTATGTCAATCCTCAACCGCAGGTAGTACTACAGCCTGTCATCTATCGCCGCTCTCCCGCTCGTCGCTTCTGCCTCGCCTTTCTAACAGCGATTCTTGTGTGGGTTCTTGTGACTGGCCTCGTTCAAACTTTCAGGATGATGGTCCATTGGGGTGATGTAGGTTCTGTTCATGTTACTGGCATAGTACTTTTTACAACTCACTGTCATTTTCCTCTCAGGCTTTTCGACAAGGCGAATTTCCTGTGCCTTCTGATGTTGCTCTCTCACATTGTGTCGTCGGCGAAGGAGAGTGGTCGCATTCATCATCGCCATTCACGCCATCCCCTGAACCAGTACATAATTTCACGAATAACAACTACTTTCCATATTCCTCGAGCACAACTTTCGAGCTTCCCCTTTCATACAGGACTCTTTTCTTGTTGGCACGGGGAACTAATACACATGGCACGGTCAACATTATCACGTCCGAGGAATCTTCTGATGTCGTCAAAGTCCATCTCACTGTAAGGTATATCGACCAGAGTGCGCGCGATTACGGCATCAAGGCGTGTCTACTCCAGCGAGATCAGGATGAAATTGGAGTCGGTTACTTTGTAAGTACTCATGCACCCATTGTTTTCTCCGAGCATTGACACCTCATGTCTCTAGACTCGGCAATGGTATTATCCTTTCCGTCACTCAGTATATGAGGTCACGGTAACTATCCCAGCGTCCCGAGATCGTTATCCATTGCGTTATATCGAAAACTTCGAAACGGACATGACCAACACGATTTATAACCTGGGAGATTTGCGATTCGTCAACTTTTCACGCATTTCCATCAAAGGCTCAGATTCTTCCATACACACAAAGGTGAACGACTGTCTCAATTCCTCCCCTGTCAATGCAGTTGCTTATCTATCCGAATTGTTAGTCTCTCTCGACCGACAGGGGCGTCTTCCGAACATCGAACGGTGCAATAACAGGATCTTTCAATGCTTCTCGGTCGTTGTCATTGCAAACTTCGAATGCTCCAATTCAGGCGGATATCAGGGTGACGAACGAAATGGACTACGTTTCTGACCTTTCACTACGTACAAGCAATGGGTGAGTACGGGGCCTTGTTCGGTATACAATTCTCATAATCTTGTCCTCAGTCAAATCGACGCTCGCGTCAGTTTGATGTCTGAAAGACAGGGAGGACGTTACATAGTAACTGCAGCAACATCCAATTCACCCTTGGCCGTTACTTTCCCGTCTTCTCCCCTTGATTCCACCTTGAGACTTGTTGCCTCAACCTCTAACGGTCCTGCGTTGCTTTCGTTACATCCTACATATGAAGGACAGTTCTCTATGTCCACTTCCAACGCTGCTCCTTCAATTCAGAGGCATGATGCCGTAGATCCGTCTGGTAGGGGACGCGTGCGGCAGATTCGAACCGCCTCTGATGGTCGCAATACCCTCACTGGCCGCGTCTGGTGGTCTAATGAAGAATGGCCAGGTAGAGTCGAATTGCGGTCGTCGAATGCTCCAGTAGTCATCAAGCTCTAACATCTGTAATTTCACAAGTAGGAATGTGTCTACTCGGTTTAACATACTTCTCGGTAGAGGGTAGCGCCTACCTTCTCGTTACTCGTACCTGAGGCACAAGCATGTTCTAATCCCTAATACTTAGGATAACATGTGGGTATGAACAATAATAGTACACGAGGATAGTGTAGACCGGTATGATGAAGAAAAGGGCGCCGAATTCAAACTTGAAGTAAAAGTTTGGAGGCCGGGTAAAAATACAGAATATACATACGACATACTTTGTGCCCGAACATAAGTAAAAGAGACCAGTGGGTAATTAAGTGATATATAGTGAGGAGCTAGATGATGGATGGCTTTTTGGGACGGAGGGGTAGGTATGCACGGAGAGCAGCAACACCAGTTGCCTTTACCCTTCGTTGAGGCATTGGAAACATTCCAATAGAATCAGCAGGGTCGAAATGGGTAATCCGGGGTTCGAGAATGGACTTTCCACTTGGCTCGAATGAAGTGGATAAGGGGCTCTCAGTGCTAATCTATCATGCATAGTGAGCAAAGAAGCTTGGAACGAGCAGTATTAAAAGACTCACAGGCGAAGGGTGGGAGACGTGAGGGATTACGGCAAGGTTGTACGTTTCTAATGTACGACACTCATCTGTGTCGGAGTCTGATTCGTTGGAAAGACTATCGGAAGATTCATCGGAATCCTCTTTGCTTTTTGTGGGCGATCCGCTGAGAAAGAGGCGGTGTGACGAACCTTCCGGGTCGTTCACAGCTTCTGCCCAGCAGATCGCGGCGTAGGCATCAGTAGGAAAATGTAAAAGTTGATCGTCCAGTCCCTCTAAACAAGAGTGATCGAATTCAACCTCCAAGGTAGTGGGATCTAGAGCAGCGACTATCGTCGGAGTGATAGGGGGAACAATTTCCAAGTCATCAAACTGGATGTCACTAGAAAACGATTGAGAGTATTGGCGACCTGGCATCGTCCCAGACGACGAGGACCACGAAAACGTATGCGGAAAGTCGCTATCCTGTGAAAGTGCCTAACGACATGTGAGTTGATAATAACTTATAAATGGTCGACCGCACTCGTTTGGCGTGAGATTGAAAAGCCATTATGGTGAAACGGTGAATGAGTATGAACACAGCAGACGAGTAGCAGTAAATAAATTCGCATCGACTGAAAGATGGGGGAGCGCTAAGGAGCCGCTCTTATATCGGATTCGAAGTCACGATCGACTCTTTTGTGCGAACATTCCCTGCCCCATGGCCATACTTAATTATGATTGCAGGCCCGGGCGCGATGACGTGACCTGTCAAAGTCACGATGTTTTTATCTGAACAATCGTAAGTATTTTGAGTCAGAACGAGATCCAAGCGATAGACAAAAACAAAATAAACAAATTGATAACGATGGTACTTATCACAAAAAAGCAAGAATGACAACATCCAGGACAATGTCAACAAGACAGTGACCCGATTGCGCTTGCTTTTTCCCCACAATCTTTTCCCAAAAAACGCTTGGCTTTCTGAATCGAGTTGCTCCTCGTTGAGGGATCATCTATTGTGAGTCACGAAGACTGATTGCGAAGCGACCCAGGGACGTGTATGACCGTTTGACCAGTCTCAGCACCTGATTCGGGAGTTTCTGCTGCAGCTTGATACCCCTATCACCACACCGCGTCAGAATTTTGGTGGAACGAGCGCGGCTCAACCGCCGGGGGACAGGTTTAGAAATGGTTCGACGGCCGGCAATGTGGAAGAAACACTTGAGTAGCATGGTTCTCTTCCTGAAATACATTTTCATCTGAATAGGCAAATACTTAAAGTTATCTTATACCTGATGTCGATGATGTCATGCTGTCGTTCTCGGAGGAACCTGAGAAGCGAAAATCTGCGAGCACTATTAACACTCACGCCATTTTGCAACTGATAAAATACACTCATGTGGCATGCATGAAGCAGAAACGTAGGTACGAAGTTGGGGCCGAAGAGAGTATTTTTGAGCAATCGTCTGCTAATTACGGAGTTTTCTAGATCGAGAGAACGCGTCGACACTCAGGGAACTTACTTGGCCAAATCAAGTGATAGATATACTCCCTCTGCGAAGTTGGTGTGTTCCGCCGGCGCGGTCGGTATCTTCCCGGACACATCCACTTCCTGTGAGGTCTGATACTAAAGGTATGATGAACGGGGAGCAACTATATCGGATTTTTCGAGAAGGTGCA
>JAGGAS010037623.1:2994-52713 GCA_017657355.1 Termitomyces sp. K1Ac | reverse complement strand
GATGTCTTTTTAGACGACGAGGACTTCACACTCTCACGCTCGGCCCGCGTTGAGTAGTGGCCAGAGGACACAGGTGCAGGATAGGTAATCACGGGATCGGCAAATGGCGTAGTGGCGTGGACGGGAGATGATGACATGGAAGACGACCCGGGGGTAGAGAAAGCGGATGAGTCGTCGTAAGCGGGGACAGGCTTGCGGGCGGTCTTTCGCGGAGGTTTTGGTGCTGTCACAGCGCTGTGGGTGAGGGAGGTGGGGGACAAAGCGGGAGGGTTGAGGAATGGCGAGTACGCGTGAATCAACGAAGACTCGAGCGATGTGCGCCACGCATGAGATTGTGAGTGGCGGTTCTCAGGAAGATTGGTCGAAGCCATGGAGTAGGAACGAGCGTTGTTGTTGGGTGCGTAAAGATTAGGGTCGTATGGTAATGTAGAGAGCGTCATCTCCTCTGAGGGCGAACTCGCGAACTTCTCCTCGGAAGGTGATCCGGCATAGCCCCCGTCTTTGAGAGATCCAGATCGAGAGAGGTAGGAGTTGATATCATCTCGAGATGCACCGGCGCCATTTTCTTGGCGGGCAGTGTTGGCATACGGTCTCTGCGTCTTGGAGTTACCTAATGGGACATGAGAGTCGACTGAAGCAAGGCCACCCCAGCGTCCACCACCATCTGCACCACCAGAGGAACCAATTACAAAGCCACCCTTGGAGGAAGCGTGGCTGTGTGGAGCACCCGGTGTACGGCTGTGTGCTCCTGATCGTTTTGAATGGGTAACGCAGAAGTAGAGCACCCCCGCCGCAATGAGGACAACAACGCCTGCTGTTACACCGCCAGCAATTGCGCTCTTGTTGACTTGGGTGCCGGAGATTTCACCTACTGGAACGACCGTGGGTGAAGTTGATGCAGATGACACATCACTGGAAGTGATGGATGCGGGGTCAGACGACGTCGCCGACGAAGACAAGGTCGAGGTCGAGGTCGTCATGGATGATGATATCGGGGACGATGATAGGCATGAAGTATTAGTTCCTTCTTGAACAGTAAAAGGTGAAGACTTGGCGATGGTAGTTGAATTCCCAGTAGCAACCAAATGATATATTCCTTGTGGGGAAGGGAAAGCATGCTGAAGATGTCATATCAAAACTAAAGCTGGCATCGACAATCATTACTATGAAGGAACATTTGTAAAGTTGGCATCTCCGAGTCAAGCCGATGTAGACGCAAACTTGAAGTTCGAACTTGACTCTGATCAATGGCAGTGATCATATATATCAATAGCCACGTCGAGTCCTCGGTTTTTGGCACAGACTACCGCGCCACTTCCGATGCCATCTTGTAGGTTCTGTCCCGCTCATTCGTCTAGTCACCGTCATTCTCGTCATGCTGAACAGCTGGTGGCCGTGTCATCCTTTTTTTAGCACAAGCTTAACGGACGCGACCACATTCTTGCCGAATGCTCTTGCTTATAGCTTCCCAAGGTTCATGGCCGTTATCGGAACGCTCCTGTCTTGAATGAGATAAATATCCTCAAAGTCAGGTGCTCTAAAGCAGGCTAAGCCCGGGATCCTGGCTAAATAAACGAGTTACACGCGGAGTAACTGTCTGTAACTGTGAACTTGGTCTTATCTCCCGGCCCTGTCGACACAGATTCCTTCCGCGCGGGCAAGCTGATGCCGTTATCAAATCCATCACAATGAACCTTATCAATCGCCTCAGTCGACCAACGGAAGGCCCACCATATGGTGGCGTTCATTTCCAGTCCAGCGGCGCAATGGGAAAATAGCCAGAATGGACAAATAACTGGTTTAAGTGTAAGTAGATCTATTTTTCCTGTCTTTCTCACGCGAACTCCCCACTAGCTACTTACCTTCGTGAGTTGTACCAGAATGAGATGGGGGTCCTTAAAATATCTCGTATGTTATAATTGCCTTCTGTTTATGATGTGATGTGCTTCGTTATACAAAGTTCCCGTCAGGAGGCCTTCCCGCGAAGAGTTGCAGTCCGAATTCTCTCAAGTTTTGTGTTTGCTTCCGTCCCAGTAATTTGGCCAAATCGATCGCGGAGTTTATTTTAGTGATTTCGAAATAATTCGCCATCGAAATTCTCTTTGCTCTCATCCCGTCTGACTTCTGGGTTTGGTGATAGAGTAGACTCCTTGAACCCTCAATGGATCGTAGGCCTAGCATGGGAGGAGCCACTCAACTTGCGCGTTCTATGTTCCAGTCCATAAAGCCCTGATTCTTGATCATTCCATCGGACCGTCGTATCACCATCTTAGGAATGGTACCTCAAATCCTGCTCTTCTGAAATGATAGTCACACGACGAGGGAGAGCCATCTCCGAGTTAAGCAACCCAAACATACCTTGCACAAATTTACCTCCCTATCTCTCCTGATTCTCTCAGGCGCGACGCCCGGACCTTGATGTAATTCGTAATACTGTCATATCACGGAGAAATAATCCTGACAGTAAATGTCACATTAGTGCATCCCATATTTTCTCTTGATTGCTGTCCACGCAGGCGCTACAACTGTGTTACGAGTAACGAACACACCCATGTCTTGTTCAGATATTCGATTGATATCCACCCTGTTCCAATAGCGAGAAAGTACGTAGATGATATCTTGAGCATCACCTTCCGAACCACGGCTAAGAAAGAGAATTGAGATCCATCACAGCACGGACACATGCATAGCGTACATTATCCAAGTTTTCAGCTTCGCTCGAATGAACTCTGAGATCGTTAGGAAAGGGACACCTTGAAGCTTCATCACAGTTGAGTTATCGAGGTGGCGAGGTCCCGACTCTCCAGCCGCCAGTATCTCAATCTAAAAGCAATGCCGGTATGTCATAAAGGGTCAAAGGCCATGAAGAACGGCTTACATCGATAGGAGGAATCAGACGACGGTATGTGGCGTGGAGTCTAGACGTGCATAAGCATAGGCGAACGAGTAACCTAAGAAATGGCCAACCTATTGGTCCATGGCGAATTTGTCGTCGTAAAGTCAGCCTTGTCCGCAAGTGCATCACGAACCCGTCGGAACGGGTGCGTATGTCCATATTCGACTATGCAGAAGATCTCCTGGAGAACAAGAGTGAGAACGTAGATTCTGCGCGAGCTATACTAACTTGCATAAGCTTGAGGAGCATTGGATAGAACTGCAGTCAGAACATTCCCGTAAAATGCATGGGGGATCCTGCTCTCGTAGAGCAGATATGAGAGAGCAGCGGCCGCTTCCAAAAGTCTTCGAGTTTCGGACATTGATAACAAGAGAAAGAGGGGAGGGATAACAGGATTAGCGCATGTTATAAGCGAGGAAAAGTGGTGGAGAAGGACCCGGCAAGTGCTGGATATGTAATAAGTGTCTGGCTGCAACCCAGAAAAGAATCAACAGATCCTGATCGTTCATATCTGGGGCCAAAAACGGGGATGTCCGATCGGTCAAAACTATGACTGTGTTGTGGCAACGTTCCCAGGTCACAAACAGGGGAAAACCTCGTGTATACAAAGAAAACGCTTGCGCGGACGTGAGGGGCGACGAACACGCCGCAGATTTAGCACTAGATCAACATCCTTCACATTCGAGCTCTTGTCAAGTCCGATGCTGTCATTCTCTTCGATACCTATGGTTCTGCCGATTCACGGCTTCATTCTGTCTTCCTCTACCATTTAGAGGTCAGAATTCTTTAGCTTTCTTACTTCATTCCCATTCACATCCGGCACATAACAGCACAACCTGAAGTCTAAAGGTTCTGGATCTCCTTATGAATTTAGGTACCTCATCTTCTGGTTCTGCTCTAGCCTCTAACATAACGTCAACGTCTCTTTCAGAGCTCTAGAATCCATTCTCCTGTCTGTCCTAAGCGCTCTCGAGGCCGAGATGGTTTTCATTCGCAATCTAGTTGGTGGGCTACTGGCAGAACTAGAAGATAACATCGATCACGATCGCTTCAAGCGCTTGCTCCACTACTCTAGACGACTGACTAGCTTCCAGAATAGAGCTAGTTTGGTACGTCCGTCTATGTTATAGATTTAGTTCAAGGAGCTAATTAGCCGACAGGTCGAGGAGGCTTTAGAAGAAGTTTTACGCCAAGGTATTGGACTAATCAAGTTCTTCGTGACGTGTGTCTTAACTGGTCATGTAGACGACGACATGAATGCCATGTACCTGACCGACAAGAAAAAGGGAATTATGCGTGAAAATCAAGACCATGAGGAACTAGAAGTATTGTTAGAGTCCTTTACGAAGCAAGTGGAGGAAATAGTCACTGAAGCGGAGAACATCCAAGTGCGGTTTTCGCGACCACTGGAAGACTGTACTAACAACTGCCTAGAGCAATGTACAATCAACTCAAGAAATAGTGGAACTCATACTAGATTCTAATCGTAATGCTCTCCTTGCGCTCGACTTACAGGTACGGTACACTCCGTATCTATGAAACATCTGACAAAGATCATCCAGGTGTCCATTGTCACTATGGGAGTGGGCACAGGCGCCTTGATTGGTGGACTTTTCGGAATGAATGTAAATCTCAATTCCAATTTCCTTGAGTGTCGCTGAATATCGTTGTACAAGTTGACAAGCCATTTTGAGGATCACGCATACGCATTCTATATCATGTCTACAGCGTCTGCTGCTCTAGCCCTGCTTGTAGCGTCAATTGGGCTAAGAAAGTATGATCGATCCTCTTCCCTTTTTTGAATTAAGGTTTAACCTTAGATCTACATCCCAGGCTTACTAAAATTCGTAAAGTCGGCCTATCGAACAGTCAAACCAATCGTAAACCCCAGAAACCTTGGCTTCCTCTTCCACTCCGGAGAAGAAATTCCGATGGCTGGTCATAACCTCTCCTCCATATGTACTAATAGTACGGAGAGATTTCCGGTCGTGCAATCCACCAGAAACCACCACACACTATGCTGCACATGTCCGGATTACTACTTTTATGAACGGGCCTAAGTCGGATGGGGGCGATACATATATCCATACGGTCTGTTTTTGTGTCGACCTAGCCTTCGGGTCTTTCGACAGAATCTGATACAGAGAACATCGCAGGTTCCTGATTCCTTTTGTCAAATTAAGACGGTAGCGAGAAAAGACGATAATGGACATGAGTCAGGAGACTCAAACTATTCTCCACGAAACCCCGCACGTCGACGACGCCTAGTATGTAGATCGAGCGGCATTTCTAGAAGTTAGGTAGGCAAATAAATAGTGGTAAGGTTCGTCGTCGTGCGATGACTGGGAGATCCAACGGACAGACTGGAGAATCTAGATCCCAGATATTATCGATGGATGTGTTGCGAAATGTGATCATGCAAGACGATTGATACAAGAGACATCAGAACCTCAGAATTCGGCGCGTTGAGCAAGGCCTCGGTCGGGAGATCGGTAGCTTGCGTGGGTTCACAGCGGCATGATTTCCCCGAGGCCACATACGTATCTTCTAGACGGATGCTGAGATAGAGATGAGCCTCACCCTGTGACTACATATGGATCAAAATCTTCTCGCTAGAAGTTGCCAGAGGTCGCCAATTTAGCACAGAAGCTGCCGCCAGTAAGAGCAGTATTGGCTAGACTGAGGCAACAATGATGTAACGTCAGACTTCATTTTTATCTGGACATTTGAAAGTCATATGGCCTTTCTGAAGGTATTGAGCCCTGCTCAAAGTACTTGTGGTGGCGCAGATGGAGCTTGAATTGGATATGTTCCTGGTCCGAGTTGCGAACTAACACTGGCATTTCCGGCATTGTCTCTTGGAAAGCGAAATTTCACAGTACGAGAAGGTACCCAAGTGGAGTCCAGGTAACACCCGAGAATAAGCTGAATGCCCAGATCGCTCGTCTTCTGTGATTTTTCTGGATCCACGGCCGGTTCCATCATGCCTTGTTCTTGAGTCAGGGAACAAAGGAGTACCAGTAGGGCGAGATTACCAGAAATCATTCCACCAGAAAATTTGGAACCTGCCCGGGCCTGAGAGTTGACAAACAAAAAGGACAAAGCATTTTCTGTATGATGAAATAGACGATTGACCTTGAACAGTGACTTGAGAGTCGACACATCATAGACCCACCTAAGGCACTGATAGGCAGTTGGTTCTCAGACGCGTAATAGCTCAATTTGCAGGAACCAAGTCGATCTGTATAGCTAGTAGTACTCAACAACCGAATTTCTTTTCGGATTGATAGCATACTATAATAGCATTGGCTTGAGATTCAAATCATCCGAGTCGATGTTTAGAAGTTAGGATTGTCCAAGGGTGCAGAGGTTTGTAGGTTAGAACGACTGTGGACGTGTTCTTATCTGGATATCTGGTACTACATAACTGGAGCGCAGATGGTTGATGGAAGGGAGTTTCTGTTTACACTTGCTTGGAAAAACAACTTTGACAATTTGAACTACATAAGACTTCAACTAGTTCACTACTTATGTAGCTTCACTACTTATATAGCTTCACTTCTTCATCGTGCCGCCGCATCGTGACCCATTTGAATACTATCAAGTATTTCTTTTGTCCAATCACACGGTAACTTTCAGTAGGAACTCGCAACCATTCATTTCCGTCGCACTAAAAGGCCGATGGATACAACATATGGTATTATGGACTATTACCAACTAACCTGAGGCACTATACTTAGTCTTTCCGCCGAGTCTGTCGGGTCTGTTACTCTAATAGTCATCTCCTCACTTAATCCCATGTAATTAGCAGGATTGCACCACAATTCCAGCTTTTTCCTTGTCACACCGGTATTTAGGACATCCTCGTTCTCGGAGAGCAGGTCCACCAACGGCCTATCTTGTTGGGTCGCCTTCCGACAGAGGTCGTAGATGAGATCATGAGCGACCTGCCTACCAATCAATTTTCCCAACTGCATCATTACTGCTTCGCTCGCAATTGCTCCTTTGGTCTTATCCAAATTCTTGCTCATTACCTCAGAGTGAACCTCAAGTCCATCCAGAATCTCTTGAGTGTGCATCAAAATCGTGTGAGTCATGGTGCATATCTGGGGTAGCACTATCCATTCAACTTCCCAAGGTCCAGTACTTCGCTCGTGGTCCGCGACCATTGCGTCGAGTAGAGCAGTGCTCAATTGCTTTACTGTGCTGGCCATTGCTGTGATATATGCGCTCGAAATTGGGTTCCTTTTCTGAGGCATCGTGCTACTCGATCCACGATGTGCATAATATGGCTCAGAAACTTCTCCGACTTCTGTCTGCATAAGCAATTTTACGTCGAGCGCAAACTTGGAGCACGTTCCAGTGACCAACGCGAAGAAAGAGCCGATTTCCGTTATCCGATCTCGTTCCGTATGCCAGGCTATGTCTGGAACGCTCAGACCCAGGTCTTTGGCAAGTTCGTTCTGGACTTGTAACGCAACACCTGTGTCACAAATAGTTGCGAGGGTCCCAGCTGCACCGCCGAATTCTACCACTAGCAGGCGTGGAAGGATTTCTGCGAGCCTAGTTTGGTGACGTTGGAAGGTGGCGAGCAAGCGTGCCAATTTAAAACCAAAGGAAATAGGCACGGCTTGTTGCAAATTAGATCTGGCTGCCATTGGAGTAGACGCGTGTGTACGCGCAAGTCTCCGGAGAATGGATGTTATATTCTCTAGCGACTTGGACACTAGATCACATGTGTCTCGTAGCTGGAGGATCGTTGCCGTGTCCGTCACATCCTGATAATCCGATATACCATAGCGATTTCCCTCCATATGCAATTGCGTACCTGAGTGGTGGCTCCCCAATGAGCCCACTCTCCCAAACCAGGTTCAACTTCATTCACCATTCGAACAAGCTGCTTTACGACCGGCAACACGGGATATCCGATTTTGCGGGTTTCCCTTTCCAGCTCCTCCATATCAATCAAGTCGACATCGCACTTTTTTACGATTATACCGGCTGCTGTGTGTGGAATGACCCCGAAACGTGCTTGAGCCGTGGCTAGAGCTGATTCAAATTGGAGGTAGTAGGACGTGCGAGTCTTGTCGGACCAGATGGCCGACGACGAAGAGGAGGAGAATATGCCTCGGAAAACGGAAGAATCTGATACTGTGGACATGGGGCGGCGAGGGGAAACGACTGTATTGTGTGTGTGGGAAGACGACGAGGAAAGAAATAGGTGTGAGAGTTGCAAATCGTAGAGTTACTTCTATATATAACGTTGTTTCTCACCTCTTTCAGACTACTAATTCAATTTGGCCAAAGGAATATTCAATTTCGTCCCCTTACAGAGCCTCCCTTTTTCCAATCGGGACAGACTACAAACTTCGAAAACATAGCGCCACATAATGTCCATTACAAGTATAGCCCCTTATTTGATTTCTCCGTGGTATCAACAATGAGGACTAATGAGAAGCAGGCGGAGCATTGTTGGATGCCGAGTGCTCGTCTTGCTCCGAGGGCGGCTCCCTGCCGTCCCAAACTCCAGCAATCATTGACATAGTGCTCTCCAAGCTCCGTCTGCGTGTACTGGGGCTTGTCATAGTGGTGCCTAGACTGGCCTGCCTCGAGTGTCCGCGCTTGAATCCGCCAGGGCTTGTCGGACTCGTCGGTGAGTACACCGGTGTGCTTGGTGATCCCGCGGGGGAGGTATCGATCGGCGCGAGGACACCGGAGGATATCGCCTGCTCGAGACTGGCGGTGACGCCGTTGGCGGTCACAGGTGGTGATGGGGATTCGGGGTTTTCGGAGGGGGTGGATGGCTGTGACGATAGGATCGCTTTACCTTCCTCAGAATCGGCATCGAAGAGCTCAGGAGGCAAGCGTTCGTTCTCAATATCTGACTTGCGACTGTGGGAAGGAGAATCAGAATAGAGGCGTCAAGGAGTTCGAAAAAGCACCTACGCATCATCGAAGCCAGTGATAGCGTCCCTTATGCCTTCTGTTCCAGAGGCTAGCATCCCGTAAGGAAGCTTGCCAGATCCCGACACAGCCTTGAGCTCAGACACCTTCTCAGATTCCTCACTGTGAAAGAGTAGTCGTCAAGCAAGGTAGTGAGCAATCAAAATGCTAACACACCGCAGTAGGGCGAAGACCCGAGCCATCCTTCCTACAGCTAAGATCTTATTCTTAATAATCTTCCTACGCTCCACTGACTCTTCTCCTCCAGTGGTTGACGATGTCGGCGACACCAGCGTAGCTTCGTCATCGCTCTCTTCCAGCTCTTCCTTGGTGCATGTGTTGAGCACCGCAACCAACATGTCAGTGACTAGCCTGATATGAGAATGTTTCATTTCCCGCTTCAAAAGCCCACATACTTTTTTCTCCGACAAAGGGTAAACTCCAGGTGAAAACGTCCATGAAATTGGGAAGCCAATAAGGATGTGGAGTGCAATTAAACTGCCGAATGTTCATGACATTGCTTTCGTACTTAAGCACCGCGGCCTTGTTATTGTACACATCCAGGTAATTGGGGGCGGAGAAGATCGTCATTACTGACGGGAATCCGGTTGTTTTCGTTTTACGATACATGCGGTATCTGTAGCGTAACGTCAATACATACACTGAGGGCGGTAGATGAAAACCTACCCAGCATCTTGCGCTTCATGCGCTCGAATGATGGAGAGGAGATTGTTCCTTTCAAGGAACTGGCATGCCGCCTGATAACTGTGGACTTCATGTTACTCATAGAATCTTTATCGACGAGAATTCACCGCACGTGAAGAAGAAGGAACAACCGCGGACGTGATTGTGCACGAAACTCTCCGTTGTTTTCTCGGTACCAAAATCTTCTACAGGATCAGCCCACAATATATCACACATGAGACCATGAGTCGGCGGTTCACGGAAGCGATCGATCTACAGATGGTAAAGGTTGTGTTTTGCTCATGGAACGGGTATACGTACGGAACGGATATCAT
This sequence comes from Termitomyces sp. K1Ac, assembly GCA_017657355.1. Lineage (NCBI taxonomy): Eukaryota > Fungi > Basidiomycota > Agaricomycetes > Agaricales > Lyophyllaceae > Termitomyces > Termitomyces sp. K1Ac. The sequence continues at coordinate 42,855 of JAGGAS010037623.1, read as the reverse complement.
CAAGGGTATTGAGTTCGGGAGAGAGGCCTCCGTGTATACACAGGAATTGTTTATTCATGATAGCAGCGAGAGGGAGCGCACAGAATGATTCTATGCATGCCTCGTAGATGCGTTCGGAGTATTTATGTTTGCCTACGCACGTCAATCAGGAGTGCACGCAAAGATTGTGTGAAATACATACATTCGAGTTTGAAGGTAAAATAGTCAGTCAAATGCCGGCACTCGTGATTACCGCGCAACAAGAACAGAGTATCCGGGTACCAAATCTTGAGGGACCATAGATAAAGTACACACTGTGCAGCGGAATTTCAGAGATGTATTGCCGTAGGGTTCTTATGTATGAATCCTTACCTCGATACTAAAGTACCCACGATCGACATAATCACCGAGAAATAGGTATCTTGTATCGGCGGGGCTGCCTCCGACTTCGAAAAGTTTCATTAAGTCGTACTGGACGAGAATACTTTGAGCAGGGCTTTAACATGAAAACTGGTCTTGAATCCTTACATATTGCCCATGAATGTCTCCACAGACTATTGGAAATGTCGTTTAGAATTGTGTTGGTCGAGGAAAGCAGAAGAAAACGCACCTGTTATCGGCGCATCCACCTGTAGTACATTGGGCTCCTTTCGCAAGATCTCGGTGGCCGTCTCCAATATCCACAATGCATGCTCCTCACTTATCCTCCCTTCGCGATAAAAATGGTTTTTTAGAAACGCGATATCTGGCTTGGTTTGATCCTGGCCATGGAGGTGGAAGAATTGTTCGTTCGTGGGTATCTGCATCGCAGGAGCTTGGACCTACGCAGCAATTGGCCGGGTAAGTTTCATCGCAAGACACTCTATAGAAGGGCGACCGACGTACATCTTTGACGAACCGCTCTTGTGTGCTAACAACACTTCCGTCTTCGAGGGTGTGCTGAGTCCAGTCGATAGTCGCGGGTGCCTGCCTCTGGATCTGTTCAATCGCCCGATCCAGATGGGTGCTCATGGCTGCTCCTACTCGAATTAGGGTATGGTGTGTGGCGAGGACGAGTGGAAGAGACGATAAGCGAAGGAAGAGGAAGAAGGAGAAAAACAAGGAACAAGCGCTAACAAGCGAATTCGATCGCAAATTGAAACGCCAACACGCCAACGCAATGGAACGTGACAAGGATTGAGAAGATCAAAGATCTTCTGCAACCGTGTGTTTTATCAGGTTTGAACTGGGTGTCAAAAGGTAGTCCTTGGAATCCAAAAGGATGTCCTCTGTAATGAAAGGACTCATATATATCTATCTATCTGTAGGCGCTACTTAATTGTTATTCAATCTCATTTTAGTAACCTCTGGACCGGCCGTGATGGCGCGACACTTGTGGGTCTCTTCAATTCCAAGAAACAAAGGCTGTACCTACTGCTCAACACATGCTATGTGCACCGCCCATACAAAATGCGAAAGATGACCAGGCTGTCAAGATAACCACACTGCGTTAGCTGTGGCGGGTGCATACATGTAAGTACACTCTGTTATACAATTATCAGTCAAGAAATGGAAGCCTCCTGGAATAAGTGGAGTGTGATAATTTCGGGCACTAGCTGAGCTAAACAGCTCGTTGATCACAGGCTTAGAGAAGTTGACTTAAAATACGTGCATATTCTTCGGTGGCTATAAGCCAAAGTATACACCAAGCACGCCTTTCGCGACATTGAAGCCGAGAAGGGATATTATGTAGGCAGTAAACAGTGGGAGAAGAGGAGATAGAAGCAGCTCCGAGCGGACGAGGAATGGTAAAGCTGTGGTTTGTGTAAGCTCAAAAGGTGCTGTCTGAACAGTACAAAACATACCATTTAGGCCAAGATACACTCCATATGTGTACTGAGCAAAACTGTAGGCCGAATACATATCAGTGATCATGCTACAGACCATGACGGGACATGCATACGCAGCGAGGTAGAGGGTATTTCCAACCCAAAGGCAGATCCAGTTGTCCTTGAATATTATGGGGAGCAAGAACAGTTGCGCAAGATAAAGAGCGAGGTATAAAGGAAAAAATGCGTTTGTATGAACGTCGAACGCATAGGCCCACTCAACCTGGGAATCGGCAGGCGTCGTATGCGATGGCGGAGAGAGTAGCAGTCGGTTTGACACGAGCCTAAGGGTGCCTGTCTATTTCCAAAACACATCTCGATGGAATGAATCTTACCATAGAATAGTGGCGATTACGAAACCAGACAAAAGATAATCCCGCAGTATCATAAGGAATGCGAGTTTGAGGGTGTCAAAAATGCCATACGAGTAGACAACCGCCCATGCAATGGCAGCGACTTTGAAAACTCTGAGCAAAGGTATCAGATAGACTAGGGTGAGAGTGGTTTACCACATAAACATGCAGATATTAAGACAAGAATAGCAGGGTCATCTCGCGCCCAGGTATTTTTGGTTTCTGCAACCAGATGAAGTCATGGATATCGGTGTGAAAGTAGATAACTGACGTTTATGGAAGTAAACATTCCGATAACTATGCTAATAGTCAGCTGATATTCAGTTGGTGCAGCGCTGACACTTACACTCTTCGAGGTGCGAGGCAAAGGTATGTGAGTTGCCATGCCGCAAGCTCAAAATCCTGCAGACTCCTTCAAAAACAGAGCACAAAAACAGCAAATTTTATTCACCATCTGGTGAAAGCGATGCACCCGCTTGAAGATGACAGGAATGCGTTGGATCAGACTCCCAGAGCTGCGGTAGATGTTTCCATCTTCAGAGGCGCTTGTCGGAAGGACCATCGTCTCGTAGGCAAATCTCTGGCGTCGGAACAGAGTAAAAATCAGGATGGCAATAAGAATGGTGCTCGTCTCACTGCGGGCGACAACGACGATGCTGAAGACGCAGTTTCACTTGGCGACGAAGAGGAAGCACAGGATTATTATATGTATCAACAAGAAGACCAGAAAGAAGTACCCGCTGCAGAGGTGGAAAACAGCGAGGTGAATGTCGCGCCACCTTTCGTAGGCGCTGACGAACCTTCGACTGCGACTCCGAGCCATCTTCAGCGGGAAGGTTCATCAATATCACAAGTACCGTCCTCGAACACAGGAACACCTCGCAGGAATAGCAGCACTGGCCGCCGTTCTCCGCAGCCGGCTCTGGCTCCAAGGATAACTCATGCTCTACCTCCGAAACCAGTCGTCGCAAATGTGCCTTTCCTGCCCCCTTCTCATCCTTCTATTGTCGAGGCAACAGCAATGTCAGCACCAACAAGGACGACAGGTCGTAGTGAGTCCCACAAGAGCAAGATTCATGGAGCTTCGACATCGACCGTATCTACTGTAGGTAACGGAAAAGGTCTTACTTCAGGAAATGAGCTCCCACCTCTACCGCGTGGCTGGGAAGCTCGTGAAGCGCGAAGCGGTTCAGGAGGAACCTATTATTACAACGTGCGGACCCATGAATCAACTTGGACTCGTCCCGTGAGCAACTCTTCTTCCTCTTCACCTAGTAGGCATTTCCGCGGCGGCAGCGCTCGTCGTCGTCGCGGTAGTGACTCGTTCTTGGGAACCAAGTCTTCGAGTCCACGACAATCTGATTACTCCCATTCTCAGTCCCAGGAACTTTCTCGCCACCCTAAGCGTGCCCAGCCACTTGATCATGACCATGCGACAGATATGCAAATCGTCCCTCCCCCGAATGCAACTACAATGTCTTACAATGACCGCCATTATCGTCCAGGAGCTGGAACAGATGGCGCAAACTCTGGTGGTAATACTAATGACAGGCATCATCGGAATCGCGAGGACGTTGATCCACGTTTCAACCCACGTCCAGATCAAGCATTTGCCCCCTCACCTGAAATATCACCGCGTGCTCGTGAACGCGCTAGATCACTGTCACCATTTCCTATGTCTTCACAGGTTGCCTCTCGTGGTCGAGATCCTCGGTCTATTCGTCCTCCGCGCTCTTCACGTGGGCGGAATGGCAATACTGATACAGATTCCTCGACCCATAGAGACCGCGATGCATTACTAGACTCATATCCAGCTCGAGACAACTGGGATCAAAATCTTGACTATCAAGAGTCTCGTCGTCACTCACGTCACCACTATGAGACATCTTTAGACGCGTCTTTGGACGACAGTAGACCACCCATGCCACCAAGAAACAGAAGCACAAGGGGTCGCCGTGAACGAGACAATCAGGCGTTGCGCGAGGAAAACCGTATCCCGCCCGATTCTAGTACGTTATCCCCATCATCCCACCCTCCCACCCTCCAACTCCTGTATGGTGGCGCGGCCACGGTGGCATCAGTGCTCCGCGGGCGGAGCAAGACGATGTTGTATCTGCCTGGGCTTGTGTTGCAAAGCTTGATTGAGGCAGTTCACCGTGTGCCGTTGCTACTGTTCCATATTCCATCTTCCATCTTCCTCGGCCTCTCTCCTACTCTGTCGACTCAAGGACGCTCATTATGGACCATCTTTTTTTTCTTCATTCTTTCTTCATCTTCTTTCATCGCATGTTGTATCATACCCCCATGTCTTTTTCCAACCTCCCCAACCTTCCTTTTTTGAAATTATATAGGAACCAGATTGCCACCTTCAGACAAACGCGATGTACGCGACGACGACGAACCACGAGACCATGCCCGCCATTGGCCTATGCAGCCGTCGCGCGGACAGGAAGGTGATCAAGTATTGAACCCAGCTGCACCACCCCAATTGTCGACCCACCAACCTTCGCAACGCAAACGCGATCGACCGTCACGATTCGGACAACAGCCTACTTCACCGATACTGCAACATGGCCCGCTGGCTGCCCGGCTTCCGCCAGTCGAACCGCAGACTTATCCACATCGACCCATGGAAGAGGATGATCCATTTGTACCTGATGACATCAGATCTCCACCCCCTCACGAACTTCAGCAAAGAGAAGTTCTTGAGGAGAAACTGTCTTTGATTCAGGCATCTGAAAATGGTCCTTCTGCATCGGCATCGTATCGCCAACCCAGGCAGTCAAAACGGATAGATCAACGTGACGACATGGAAAATATGTCTTCTTCCGAGCAACATGCACGTACGTACTATCCCACAACCCTTCCCATCTACTTGACCGACGCCTCGTCTACTTTCTCCCTCCCTCTCCTCCTTGGACCCATCTGCCTCCTGTCATGTGTTTGTCGTTGTTATATCTAGGTCGCGCAAGGCTCCCGTTGCCCCCACAGGCTGCCGAGTTCCATGAGGTATCGAGTCGACCACGGGACCGTACTCGCCGCCTTTCGCAAGATCCTCTCTCACTCCCTCGTCTTAACGACCAAGATGCACAGCCTTCGATGAGGTCACGCGATATACTGGGACCGGCACATGGTAATTTTTTGTCCGTTTCTCGCTCTCAACCATCTGAACAAGGTGAAAACTACGAAGACGACGAATATGACGAGGTAGAAACTGCCTTTAGGCGACAGAGGCTCGCTGATATGGCACATTTCCCCCCTGACATACAAGAGGTCCTCAGAAAGGGCGTGGAAGAAGATATTAAAATGAGGCGTATCTTCATGGCAGCGGAGGAAAAAGAGATGGCTCGGTATCCGGGAGTTGATATGGGTCCTCCCATGGACGTTCGAAGGAACGAAGATGAAACTGTTGGACCTGGAAATTATCCTTCAAGCCAGGGGTATGCTCCGCGTGGACCACGAGCGATGCACTCTTCGATCAACCAGAATGAGGCGACATCGCCTACACATCAAAACTTCGGTGTCGGAGCAAGCAGCAGGAACCGTGAGCGATCACCTCCACCGCACATAGGAGGCCGTGGAAGGGAGAATAATGCATGGCGAGAAGAACGTGGCGTTCGCATGCCTGAGAGGGGGGTAAGTGTCATGAATTCAACTTCATGTTTTTCGGTGTATCTTATGCGATCTCCAGGGACGTCGAGACCGTGGGCGGTTTATACCACCCTCTGCCGTTTCTGGGCCGAATAGTGTACCGATCGGGAATCACAGGAAATCACTTGGTAATGGTAATGGCGGTCCTACGGGTCTACCAACGCGTATGCCGAGTGGACCTCCTGGAGCTGGAATGGCCGAGATGAATCCAAGACCGACTAGAGGTGGTGGTAGCATGAGAGGTGGCGCTCCGTCCCATCCCCCTCGAGAGCTACAGTATGACAGAGTAAGCGTCCACTTCCGCCTTTCCTTCGATAAATAACTAATCTTCGTTAGGCTTATGGTAACGATTCCGCAGACAGATTTCGTTCTGGAAAATTTGAGAATGATGGGCCACCTTCGCGTCGACGGGATAGCAGTCTTCCTGTGCGTAGTCGAACTAACAGAATAATGACGTCGCTTGCTGATTTTGTTTGTAGCCTTTCGAGAGGCAACCCCTCAGTGTTGACACTGGTGTGTCACAAAGAGACCGTTTCTTGACTAGCCCTCATGTATGTCTTGAAAATATACCCTTACAATCAGCCACAACTGACACTTCGCAAGGATATACACTATGAGCCGGCATCTGCAGACCCTTCCCGGTTAGCTAGGACATGGACTCCTCGGGGTGAAGCTCCTCCTGAAGTTTTCATGGGAAATGCTGGTGCGGGTACTAGTGATCGGCGCGCGACCTCACCTTCAATTTCGAGGACATCGCCTCACCTTTCACCGCTCGTGGACACAGGAAGACCTCTCTCTCGTTATGTTGATTCTCGTGATCGACCGGGGAGTTCAAGAGGTCGACTCCCTCCGTCAGATGGGCGGTACCAGGCAGATCGATTTGCTCGACAGTCGGACGAGCTTCGCAGAGGTGGTGGTGGTCTTGAAGGCCGGCTGAGTGATCGCCTCGATGAACCAGCTTCATCGCGTCACGGTCTCCCGCTCAATCCTGACCAATCGAACTACTCAGCCAATGGGAATGTTCCCGATATCTTTGACTCTAATGGCCTTCCAAGAGCAAGGGGAAAGGGAAGGAGGTCTCTCCCTGGCTTCCAGGAGGTCCCCTATGCTCAACTCTCTTTCGCGAAGGAACACGATCACCAACAGAAATCTTCTCATTATCCATCTCAGTCCTACGGCCACCGCGAGTTGGACGTATCGCGAGATGATGTTGACATGGATGCGTCGCCGCATATGCATCCGAAGGTCGGGCGTGATGAACATATAGGACGAAGGCGGCGCCAGGACAACCGACCAGATATGACACGGCGTCCTGGGTCTTTGTTGGAGAGACTAGAAATGCCTGTCGATGGGAACGACGCGCAAGAAGAACCGTTGTTCTCCCGATCATTGAGCGATCGGGTTCAGGTGCCTTCGAAACGGGACAGAGACGAGATGAGGGATAGGTATGGAGTGGACGATACTTTCGGCGTTGACGGTACGGACTCCGTATCTAAGAAAGCCCGTAGAAAGACTCCGAGAGGCAGGAGGTTGAGAATGGCGCAGTCGTAAAAGCTTTCACCTGTACTTGTTGGGATATTAACATTCTGTTACCTTTACTTCCACATGCATCCCAAGTATACTTAACTCCCCACCTCATCATGTTATCCACAAACGAATTTGGATTGAAGTTATAGCTTAGTCAATCAAGAACGAGATGTTCTGTACAGATATCGATGGACCGTCTTAAATAATCGTAGGGTTGGGCTTCCACCAACATGTATACTGTACATACTGAGTACTTAAATAGTGTCAACTATAATGCAACCAATAAATCACAAGTCAAGAGTATAAACGGGACAAGAATGTCCATCCAGAGGTAAATAAATCAATTCAGTCCCACATTCCGTCTCTCGAGCTCAACAACCATATCCACGACTCTATCCCTCGCATCCTCCAACACTTCACTCTCCTCAAACGCTCTATTCCCCAACGCCCTCCTCAACCTTCCCACATCCACATCCTGAGTACCCTTGTTCCTCCCAGGGCTCGGCGGCGGGCTCATCAGGACCGACACAGAATTCCCACTGGCCTGCCCACACCCCGCAGCACCAGCTTCAAACACCCTGCGGTACAGCACAACAGCATCCACCAATGCCTCTACCTCATCCTCTTCATCCTCATTCAACTCAGGGAGCGCAAACTCCCCCATAGGCACCTTCCACAACCTCTCCAACCTTCTCCCGAGCTCACCTACAGATCCACCAAGCTCTTTCGCAGCCTCGATAGTCCGTCTCCGCTCGAGGAGCTCCTTCTCCTCACTCTCGACCTCTACATCATCCTCGGCACGCACACTCCCGACGAACAAAACCCCTAGATGCGCACGGACGCGCTCGCGGACGAGCAAAGTAGCCAACACGCGCATGGGCGTCCTCGGCTCGTCATCTTGCTCGACTTGATCGTTGGTGTGGGTAGTGGTAGAAAGCCGGGCAGCAGCTTGGTCTATACTCATTTCCTCGAGCACTAGGCGCTCGTATAGCGTCGATCCTGTGCGTTTGCTCCATACCGAGCGAGCTTTAGCACGCGCGAGACCGGCCAAGAGGGTGCCACAGCCGTAGAGAGCGAGCGCGGCGGTACAGAGGTCCGAGACGCCTGCGCTGGTCCAGGAGGATATGTGGTAGTATGTTTGGAGGCGGGAGAGGAATGGGATCGGGGGTGTGTTGGGCGCTGTGTCAATGAGTAAAGTCAGACTGTGAATGAGAAGGAAAGAATGGAGGGAAACGTACATGAAAGGACATACGACTCGCCGAGACGAATCCAGTCTGCCGGTGTTCGATTCTCTTTGTCTTTTTGCGTTGTGATCTTGAGAGCGGTGAAGATAGAGGAATGGCGGGATTTTCCAAAGACGACGGGGCCGAGTTTGATGCCGGCCCAATTTGAGACGCAGCTGACGAGCACGACAACAGAGACGAAGAGGTGGAATAGCTGTATGCAATACGAAAGGCCCCAGCCTCCTGCATTGTCGGTGGTGAGGGGTATGCTAGAACCATTGAGAACGGTTCCCGTATGGACGTGTGTGGGTGAGGAAGTCGAAGAAGAGAATGAAGTGAGAGGGGAGTTGAAGAAAGAAAACAGGGCGAACGTTGCGAGGAGGTATTGTTGCGTGCCCTGAGCCTGTTGCGTCTGCTCCACCGGAGCTGTGGATAGCGGCGGGACGGGGGGCACGACCTTCCTCGGGCGTCCACGCTTGCGTTTTTCAGGAACCGTGCCATCCGGGCCCAGCACAACTTTCTTCTCCTTCTTCTCAGATTTGATCGGTGGTGACGCAGAAGAGGAAGGAGTGGTCTTCCCTCTTTTCCTCTTCCTGCCCCCTTCCTCATCATCGTCACCCTCCTCGTCCGAATCATCATCATCCGCTTCAGGCTCTTCACCCGTGGATGACCTGAGTGGGTCACCGGATACGAGCACCTTGTTTGGTGCGCGCTTCTTAGTTCCATCGCGGTCGTCGACGACACGGAGCGCAGGAACGGCCATGCGCAGGCTCTGGATACGAGCATTGAGATTTGTGCGATATCGCCGCTCGATGGTCGTGTGGCTTGTCTTGGGCCGTGGTTGGGAGGCAGAAGGGGGGCTAGGTGTGGCCGCTGCTGTAGGCAATGGAGAAGGTGTAGTGGGAGGTGGAGTTGAGGCGGCGGATGTGGTAGTGGAGCCAGAGTGCACTGATTGGGAGACGTGCCGAGGAAGGCGGGGAATGGGAAGCTTGGATGTCACGTTAGAGTTAGTGGGAGCTAGAGAGTTGATAATAAGTTATCTGATGGAATTGAGTGATGATTGAGGTTGTACCTGTGTTTTCGGGTTGTTGGTTTTCGAATGCCGGGAATTGGGCTGTCATGGGGAGAGCCAGCATCACCCCGGCAGATTGGCGAACCCGCTCTGCTATCAAGGCTGCTGGGTCAGAGGCTGGAGGAGAAGTGTTGATAGCAACTGGGCTTGTTGACTGCTCAGCGATCTGATTGGGCACCAGTTGTGCAGTAACCGGACTATGAATCGGCTCTGGAGCGGGCGATAATGATACACCAGACGAGGACACCGACGAAGAAATGCTCAGTCTGCGTCCACTGGAGCCAGAGGACGACTGCATAGACGAAGAGTCTGAAGGCGAACTTGGGTCTTGGTGAACCTGGAATGTAAAGGGAAATTGAACCGGAGAGAATTCATCCACATAGGGCGCAGCATGAGTGTCAAATCCGTAATGAGGGTTGAAATTATTGTATTGCAATGCGCTGGGTTCGACAGTGATTACGTTTAGATAGTCCATGTCCATGGACAGTGACGAAAGGTCATTGAAGTCCATTGAACCGTAGGGCTTCATCTGAGCATTAAAATCAGTCTCTGGCCACATGGATGGTGTCTGATTGAAGTCGCCTGTCCCCGATTCGTCCATTGGATTATTATTGAGGAGAAAATTAAGCGGGTCGGCGGGGTCAAGAGCGAGGTCTGAGGCCATGAGATGAGGAGAATGGGATTCTGCGCTGGACGACGCCGGAGATGGCGAGGAGAAGGCCATAGCGGGCGCAGAGATGATGACGGCAGAAGACAAGATGCTGTATTTCGATTTCGACCGAATGCAATGGCAAGTGGTCTGACTTGACATCAGGCCATTTATTTCTTCACGTGACCTTGACGCGAAGGTCAATCTCCATTTTTGCCGGGCAATCTTTCGTTTTTCGACTCCATCACTCGAGAGATATCTCCTTGAGCACGAAGAGCATTGAACAGCCGAAAAACTGGATTTGCAAACTAATAAATGCTCTGCAGAGGGTCTAGGCAATTTTTCTTATGTAACCATCAAATATGTTGCGGGTATCAATAACGACTTGCGGCATGTTCTGTTCGTTGCACCTCAATGTCAATAAGCAAGTGGAACGCTCATAAGGCTTCAAGTGCATTCATACTAACCATTACGCCACAGACTTCAGTCTGTTCGGAGGCGCAGACTCTCTGACTGAGGGAAAACGGTCGCCGCGACGCACGTTTGCAGAGGGCGAGACCGATGCCAGCGTGTATCCTGGTCCTCCACAGGACTCCTCTGACTTTCTATGGCTCATGACAGAGGAGCCACATCGGACGCGCCGTATGGCCATCATGAAGGCCCATCCTGAGGTTTGTTTTCCTCTCTCCGTGGTCGCGACGACTGATAATACCCGCTTGCCATCTCTCAGGTCACCAAACTGATGGGCTACGAGCCCCTCACGAAATACGTTGTCCTTTTTGTCGTGCTTCTCCAACTCTCCATTGCTATCCTTCTCCGCTATACCCACCCTCTCTCAGGCATATTCATCTTCTGCGCGTACGCCATAGGCGGAACCGCGAACCACAATCTCTTCCTCGCAATCCACGAGATAACGCACAACCTCGCGTTCCCGGGCGTAGCGCCTAACCGACTCCTCGCAATCTTCGCCAACCTCCCCATCGGCATACCCTACTCTGCCGCGTTCAAAGGATACCATATAGAGCACCACAAGTTCTTGTTGTTAGCGGAGGTGGCGTCCATCGCGTCAATCATGACGAGATGCTCCTTCGAACACAGTTGTAGAGGCCTGACATATGACATATACGTATTGTTCCGGCTGACGGGCACTGCCCTGCTTCACAGTGACGGTAAGCGCCAGTTCCCGACTCAAACGATTTCTTTTCCTATGACCTGCCTCCTGGTACCTGATTTCAGACTCAGTTTTGTCTGGTTCGCCTACACGTATTGGTGAGCACATAGTGGACATGGTGAAGTGTACACAGTGCTTTGTTCCCGTCTGGGATTGACTTTATGGATGTTCCCGGGTTAAAATCGGTAATGTGAATTGCCTACCCTATTGGGCACATGAGCATGCATGGCGCTTCTTCAGAAACGCTCCGGGTGCCTGCGAAAAAAGCTAACGATAGATAGATTAGGGCGGTCAATCACACCAAGGAGCACTGCGGATACATTGTATCGATATCACACGAAGTTGGGTCCTTTGCTAATCTAGGTCAAGCTACTGCTCCTTGTTTACCAAAAAGGTAATACCGCCGTAATGACAGTATGTGTTGTTTCCAATCCAAGTCATCGATAAACATCATATGGCATGGTCATTTGTTCCCGGTCCTTATGTCGACGTCAACGTACCTTACCGAACGTTGATATGATGGAATGCTTCCATCACTTTGTCGCACCCCTTTGGTGCCTTTGGGTGCCTGCTTTGTATGTTTCGCCCCTTGTACTTCCAAGACTCAAGACTGCCAGATACTCCTCGGCCATTGCCATCTTCCGTACTGGATGATCATCACATCACAGTCAATTTCTCTAAAAATGTCAAGATGGTTACATCAGAAGAAAATGCAGTCGACGGATTGGATTATCCCAGACAGAAGCTATAGAAGTATGAATAACTGATCATAGATTCCGCAGAAAATTCTAGATTCGGAAGTTGCCTAGGTAGAAGACATCGACCCATGGTCCATCAGATTCCAGAAGACAATCGAAGTCAGGTTATGAATAGTAGAAGGTCTTGATCGACATCCATGCCGTTCATATTCACGAAAGATAGTTGTCTCTATACCTTTGATCGCGACCCTCTATGAAATATCATTCCAGTATTATCAAGTGTGGCGCAACACTTTGTCCAACAATTGATGATGAATAGCGAGCATCAGGACTTTTCTTTTTTGATAACTGGACCGAAAGCAAGAGTCACGAAACAGAAACAAAAACTTCCAATAATTGGCCCTTAAGGTGACTTCAACCTGCAATATACCGAGCTGCGTCAGTGGGAGGGCTGAATGCAGCTGAGTGTGGTTCTAATTACGTAGTGCCAATCGAGTCGACATCATGTTCAGAGGCTTCCATGTAGCTGGGAAGATCCAATGTTACCAGTACACCACTGATGCTTGTATATTCACTCTAGATGCATTATCAAGAGCTCAAAAATCGCTCGAGAACGCGGAAGAAAGCTAGAAGATTTCGACGAGGTGTTGTTTACTATTGCTTGTATCGGTCGTGTCGCGCGCTGAGACAGGTGCCATGTTTAGGCCTCCCCAGAGGGCCCATGCTTACTCTTCCATACATTTTGCTCCTGTACCAGTGTCTTGAAACCCTTTCTGAACCCCGCAAAGCCTCTGTTGCCAGACGACCAATATATAAATGTCTACATCATGTCATTTGGACAGTTTTGATGGATCAGACATGTGCCACGCTGTACAGTTTGAGCACAGTTCCTTCTGCATAGATCTATTGACTTCGCGGCGACCATTCATCCTTCCGACGACTTATTGGCCGGTTGAGCTGTTGTGGTCAAGTCAAATACTCACCCTTCTTACCGACAATCTCGTATCAATTTTCTTGGCTTACAGGCTTTTTGGTCAAGAACATACTTGTTCCAGCCAGGCTCACCATATGCTGGCATTATGTGCCAAGTACTACTATCAATCCGCAACTACGGCGGCTCCGAGTATTCTCACAGCCTCCCGAGTCATCAAGCGGCGTCTACTGTCTGGATAAGTATGGCTCAAACTCGGAACTTGTCAAGCTCCCTAAAAGGCGCAGAATTCTCACCCGCTACATCACATCTGGTTGTTCCCATAATACACCCGTGAGTGCTTTTAATCGTATACCACCACCACCATCTCGTTCGCGTCGCAATGCCGTACATCCACTTGGACACACCGACTGGACCCCTCGAGGTTTACTACTCAATCGCAACACCTACCAATCCCTCCAGCCCTTCCATTGTACCACAATTGCAGTGTATTCTGCTCCTTCACTCTGGCTACTCTGGTCACGAAGCCTTCGAATGTACGACCCTTCTCATTCTCAGCGCACAACAATCATACTGAGATCTTGACAGCCCAGTTCTCCGATCCGCGACTTAGAAGCCAATTCAATCTCATCGGCATCGACATGCGAGGGTACGGTTTCACAAGAGGCCACATAATGCAAGAGGAGTACTGTCCCGCTGACTCAGCAGACGATGTCTACCTATTCCTCGTGAGCAACTTAAAAACGGCGCATGCTTTCATCTACATAGCGGTCTGTCGGCTACCGCGCCGACGGGTCATACTCATGCGCGTTTCTAGAAAGCACTTGATTTGCCACCCGTGCACATATTTGGGCTGGCCATAGGCTGCTGCGTAGGCCTCGAACTCGCGACGAAACACCCAGAACTTGTGCGCTCGCTCACGCTTTGCTCTCCGCTTCCCGCACCAGAGGTACGTGTGACTGGACTTTCGATGTAGGTGTTCACTCAAGTGCTGATATTGGTACCTCAGCTTGACGATATCGCGTCGGGGCGCCTAGAGGTGTATAATCTTTGGGCTCAGGCTTTCAACCATGGTGACCGCGAACCACCTGACGGTGACGATGCCACATTGGAGGACCTCACTCTTGGCATCCAGCAACTTTGCTTCAACAACAGAAGGACTAGTCTCACCGATGCGTAAGTCGCCCCTCTGATCGCCGCTTACTGGTGTACTCATGCGCATCTTAGACTATCGAAAAACTCTCTTAACACAGCAGCCAAGAATCGTGCCGGGTCACCGCAAGGATTGAAGGATTCATACCACGCAACCGTGGGATGGTTCCTCAAGCGGAGACCACACTCCCGTGAAGCGCTAGCCAAGGTTTGCAATCATTTTGCCTAATTGCAACCTATAACCGATCGTCCGGCAGATCCAGTGTTCCGTTCGATTGATCCACTGCGACGACGATGTCGCTTACCCGGTAAAGTGTACCGAGCAATTGGAAGATCAGTTACGAGATGCAGGTATCACCGATGTTGAGCTGTTTGAAGTCCCTGGACCTCACTATGGTAGTGTTGTGAACCCACAAGCGTGAGTGTCTCATCTCTTTTACCAAGGTTATGAGAGACTCACTTCTAATCAGAATCAACCCGATACTCTTTGAACATGTGCTCTACGCTTCTAATGGCGCCGGCGGCTCCCTGACAAACGGCCACCAAAATTATCAGGTACCCGGGGAATACAGAAAAATGACAACTCCCTTCACGACGCGTCTTGCTGAATATGGTTACAATCCCAATGAGGACGAGGACGACCTTGACGAAGGCTATTAATACCCCTTATCTCCATCCATCCATTCCACATAAAATTATCCGTGCTTATCCATACTGATCTATGTAAGGCCATTCTATTCAAAATCTATTGCGACCCATGTATCTATACTTACCTGCTTTGTTCTGCTTGACCGCTGTATTCCAAATAATGTATCCAAAACTCTCACATTTGTCGTGACTCGTCGAATATGTATCTTTAGTTTGATGTTAAAACGATAGCTTGGGCTCGAAGCCTTGGAATATCTCGGTCATAAACAACTCCGGTTGCCTCTTGAGGATAATAAACATGTATACAATGAAAAATGATCAGAGTTTCGAAATCACCATCGGAAACACGTAGTCTCCGCTGCGACCATGTGGACCACAAGGTCTCTTATGACGGCGAGCGGGTGATCATGATCACGCCACTACGGCCTTAACACTTTTCTCCTTTTCTGCCAGCTGATAGAAGCACGTCAGTTGGAGGAGTTCTAGATCGGAAAGGGACAAGTCACCTCTCTGAACTTTTTAGAATTCCAGTGGACTGTGACGTAGTCTAAATCTTCACGAGGCATCCACCACTCGAGGAAGAGAAAGAAAAGACAGTCTACGATCAAGATCATGGTGTATATCGGGCCTGCAAAAGGCCCCAGTTGCATAGTCCTTGATGATGGTCTTTAAACCCGTTTTGATAGAATACAAGGATTTCCCTTACCGTTGCATACGCTCCCACAAGTCCATCTGTGGGGACTTGATGACTGCATCGTATACCTTTTCGGTTCGTGCCGCAACATCTTCCCAATTATAAAAAGTCTTCACGCGCTCATGTGCCATTTGTGGATCGTGTTTCCCTGCAGCCACGATGCCAATAGCTTCGGACATGGCGCGAAACACATCTGGAAACCACATCAGTGAGACCCACATTCGATAATTGAGCGATACTGAAGACAAACCGTCTTCCTCGGGCTCGGCAAAGCTAATCATGTCTTTGGGAAGGATCTCCGGGACACCTCCGACACGTGTAGATACAACATATAGGCCAACACACGCCGCTTCAAGAATGGCGATGCCGAAAGATTCTGTGAGAGAGGTGTTCATGAATATCACTCCTTGATGGAGTACCTGGTAAACCAATGCCGTAAAATGCTAAACAACACATAAGTAGGTGTAAGGACGTACGGATTGTACGTCACTATGTCGAACAGGCCCAAGGAGCTCAATACGATCCTGGAGCAGATGTTTCTCCCGCATCTGTAAGAGATCAATGAGTTTGGGACCATCGCCACCTTGATGGTTCGTTACTTTGGGTACTCTCGATCGAGGTAAAAGAGACTATTACCGACTACGAAACGGACGTTGGGGAATGCCGCACATATTCTGGGCGCAGTTGCAACAAGTAGATCAATGCCCTTTCGATAAGCCAGACGAGACAGCACAACAATTGTGACTATTAACAGTTGTTAAAAGGACTCGAGTAGTTTTAGATCCAAGTCATACTGATATCAGTGGACTTCGGTGGACCTGGCTTGAATTTGTCTGCGATGAGAGCATTGGGAATGACGTAGACATTTTGTCGCACAGCAAGCTTTGAGGAATCTTGAGGATCTGGCTCAAAAAGTTCACCACGTAGAACTGTGTTTTCACGTCTAATGACACGGCGGTTAAGAAGGGGATGGAGAGTACTTGACACGTTGGACAGAATACACACCCTGTGTGAGAGACACAGATGACTGCGTCAACGTTCTTGAGTGTCCCAGCAAGCAGCTTGTTTGTCAAGATACTTGCAGCATCTTCAAAACCAAATAGACTGTGGTCCGTGAAGACGGTACGAATTCCCATCAAGTGAGCGTGCAAGATTCCTTCATGGCCGATGGAGGAAAGACTGGCATGGGCGTGGATCAAGTGTATATGCTCTCTTAGAAGAATCGTCCGGAGGTATGGCAACGAAGTAAAAAAATTTGGAAGAGTAGCGGATGACGCTATTGGAAGAAATGGAAGGTAATAGACCTTCAGCGATGGGAACAGCCAGCGGACACCAACGCGGTCAGGAGCATGACTGTGGGTTATGACAATGACCTTTCGAACTGTTATTCGCTCGTCTTGTCAATAGCTGGTGAACAATCGTACTTTGTGACCTCTCTGTATCAATGTCGCGCTTAACATATAAATGTGGTTCTCTACGCCGCCAACATTAGGATGAAAAAAGTCTGAGATCATTCTAATGTGCACAGGGACTCATTAATCTCGTTCTGCACGTTCTAGCTTTCGGGTACCCACGCAATAGATATTGGATGCATCGTGAAATATTGGTACTTGTCACTGTCCACCTGACCAGATTGCTCAGGAGAGGATATTTCCCATCCCCTCTAGGTGTAATCTGACCTTCGCGGGCGGTTAAATTCGTTGTCGTCTTTGTCGTCACTGTTGTTGTTGACGCGGACGCTTGGCGTGGAAGTGTAGAGAGGACTCGGAGTGACGGCCTCTGGCCGAACTTTCAGTCGGCCCGTCGATTCCGTCGGGTTCACATTGATCCGTGTCCTTGATTGCCGGCCTACTATGTAGTAACCACTGATAGCCTCCGAGTCAAAGGTTCCATGTGCTCTGCCATTATCTCGCTCAGACTCGTTCCAATCTCAAATTTCTTGACATCGAGGACAGTGCAATGACTCCAGAAAACCAGAAAAAGACCATTGTAGTGCTTGGGGCTGGTAAGACTCCTCATTTGCTCGAACGTCGGTCTACCCATCAATACTAGGAGTGTACTATCAGGTGTAGTAGGTTTGACCACTGCAGTCAAGATTCAAGAAAACGGAAAATATATCTCTGGATGAACGTTGAACCCTGAGTATTCATGCACAGGGTGCTCACCATGTTCTGAACGTTACCGAAGATGCGAGACAGCAGAGTAAGAGCTGGATCCAACCTTGAATGTGTACGACAGTTAATTGGTAATCAGAGATGGATCTCGCGACCTTCAAAGTGATGTGGGAGCTTTCGACCCCCGGGACCGAGACAGCGCAGTATTTCATGCGCCTTAGACAGACGGAATATTACTCTGATTCGAACCTACTTGCCCCTTTGGATCGCATGCCAGATGTACGTTTGTCTTGCATATCTCCCTTGTCTTGAATATCATGAAGACGATGATGACATATTTAGTACGAAATCCTTGACCCTGCTTTTCTCCCCTCCAATACAAATGTAGGGGTGTCGTTTAACACGGTTACTATTGACACTCCCAACTACTTGTCCTACTTGGCACGCCGTTTCGCTGAAGCTGGGGGTGTGATCATACGTGCATCTGTGCAGCACATCAACCAGGTGCTTGAAGGAGGCGCAGGTGTTTTCACGGGTGCTCCCAATATTAGGCCTCCTGATGCAGTAGTCGTGTGCACGGGTCTTGGAACGCGTTTTCTTGGTGGCGTCGAGGATAAGAACGTCTATCCCATTCGTGGACAGACTGTTCTTGTTCGCGCGCCATGGATAGACTTTGGTAGGACAATTGGAGATCTTCACCACCGGACATATATTATTCCCCGATCAAGTGGAGATGTAAGTCCTAGTTCTCTCAGAAACTATCACGATATTTACGACGCACTCAGGTAATTCTCGGTGGATCGATAGGCCACGACGATTGGTACCCTCGCCCTCGGGAACAGATGACACGCGACATTCTGGAACGAACCTTTAAGATGTGCCCTGAACTCGCTCCTCCCGAGGTACGCGCAGAGCGTGAGCCTATGATTGAAGACGTTCTCCCGCTTGTTATCGAAGAAGGCTGTGGTCTCCGACCAGCAAGGAAAGGTGGTGTACGTTTAGATGTTGAGTGGCGCGCTGTAGGTGGGGACGGTGTCAGCGTGCCGATAGTTTTTAATTACGGGTGCGTTCTCTTCACCTCGTGCTCTTCCAAACAAAAGTGACTATCTATTTCTTGAGACACGGAGGATACGGATTCCAGTCATCTTGGGGCTCGGCGGACATAGCATACACGCTTCTCGAGGAAGCACTCGAAAGCAGATTGTGAAGGAAGTGAAATTCAAATGGACATCGAAGTGGGTTTAGACATATGTATGCATCACTAAATTTTGACGATATGTACGTTCCACCAAATGCCTATGCAACATCAAATATTTCTGGGCCTGTATAGCCCTTCAGGCCTCAGGTTCAAAATGATTGACATGATCTCTTGTAACATCATATCAGAAGTTGATCTATCCGCGTATCAAGATAAAGACTGGTCACTAGCAACTATGTAGCCCTTTCTGAAGGCAGCTGACCATGGTGACATACGATGCGACAAGAGAGTCGCTAGTCAAGCTCAAGTTCCAAGCCCCACGTGGAAATGATTCAGATCCCAGTGGACTGACAATTGTATTCCGTCTCGTACCTTCATCTTGACAACTTCGCAGCTTCAGTCTATGGAGGACCAGAACCAGAAAAAGGTCATTGTGATAGGTGCAGGTAAGCCTCTCCACTCTTGGGGTACGATGGACAATGTTGAGCTCCAACAGGCGTTATCGGCCTCACGACTGCGATTGCGATTCAAGAGAAAGGCGGCTACAGGGTCACCATTGTTGCTGAATTGTTTCCTAGCGATCCGAAGTCCACGAGGTATACAAGTCACTGGGCGGTTGGTATCCTACGTTCCAAGATAGTTTCACTGAAACTGAATGCATGACAGGGAGCCCATCATGTCAGCCTCGCAAGCAATACTGATAGCCAGCAGCAAGGTGAGTATGTACTAGATATCCTCCATACGATTCAGGGTTCAACGGGTTGTAAACAGAGATGGACATGGAGACATTCAGGATCATGTGGGAGATGTCTGCTCCGGGGAGCCCGTCCGAAGATTGTTTCCTGCGAATGACGCAAGAGGAATACCATTGCGAGGAAAGACCTCAACCGGATGTTCATAGCTTCATGCCTGACGTGAGTTTCAAACCTGTGGGATGAACGGCACGAACAATAATCATGATTCGTATCAAGTACAGGGAGCAACCGCGAGAGATGTGGCCTGATAACGCTGTCCATGGTGTCGCGTTCACCACAGTCACGATTGATACGCCGGTTTATCTAGAGTATTTGATGACCCGCTTTTTGAACAACGGAGGCACAGTGATCAGGGGGACCATTCAACATATCGACCAGCTCGTTGAAGGTGGGGAGTACGTCATCAATGGAGAAGGCGAAGGCCCGGTGCCTCCCGACGCAATTGTCGTTTGTGTCGGACTTGGTGCGCGGACTTTAGGCGGGGTAGACGATCATGATGTATATCCGATTCGAGGACAGACTGTTCTGCTGAGGGCACCTTGGATCCGTTTCGGCAGAACACTGAGCTCAACGAAAGGGACATGGACCTACGTTATACCTAGAAAGTCTGGGGACGTGCGTTTTTCTATTTTTGAAGAGTACTAAGAATCACTGACTTCTTCCATGGAAACTGTAGGTTATTGCGGGTGGAACAGTAGTACCGAATGATTGGTGAGCGTCACGAAGTTGGCTGCAATCGTTCACCGCTTAAGTACAAATATCTATAGGTTCCCTCGCTCAAAACCAGAGATCACTCGAGATATTCTGGAGCGCGTATTTGCTTTGTGTCCAGAACTCGTACCTCCAGAGATTCGGGCCGTTCGGAAGCCAACCGTGGAGGATCTTGTTCCTATTGTAATCGAGGAGGGCTGTGGATTCCGACCAGGGCGTAAGGGAGGCATTAGGATTGAGGGAGAGAAGAAAAGATCAGTATCGATCGTTTACAACTACGGGTAAGTGGTTACTTCTTGAAATTTGTTTTGCAAGGACTCTGAATCCATCATGAATAAACAGACATGGAGGTTATGGATACATCGCTTCTTGGGGCTCAGCAAATAGGGCTTTGGGGGTTTTAGAAGGTCTCCTGAAGAAATAGTTGTTGGAAGGTAACTGTGCTGGTGAAGTCTGTGTGTGTTTCCTGAAATACAGGACGAGTCGTGCGTAAGAAAAAAGGCACACAAGTGTCTGGCTCATTACGGAGTAGCCGCCTCTCACTGATATTTACGCAGAACAATTGTCAGCAAAGCTTCCAAACCACCATTTACGCATGGTGTATTTGTCCCCTTCTCGTTTGAAATCTGCTCTCCCAGCAAATTTCGTTTTTGAGATTAGAAGCGGCATCCAATGACGGTCATCTTCCCACATCTTCTCAAAGGGAATAGGAGTAGCGTCCTCTGCAGCATCTTTCAAATCAGTTGAGGGTAGTGAGAACCATTCTGGCCGCATTTCATCGGTCCTGACGGAAGTCGTGTTATGGATCAACGTTGAAAATCAAAAAGACTACGCACTCAGCGATAACCCCAGTGTATTCGTCTGCTCGATAAATCTCGATGTGAAATGCAGCCTCCTCGACTCCAGTATTGAACAGAAGGGTTCCCGCGTGTTGTAAAGGTGCTGTTATCCCGGCTTCCTCCTGTATAATTACTAAGTTCCATGCCTTCGCTCGCCTATTCTACCTCACCTCAAGCTCTCGTAAAGCTGCCTGTTGGGACGTTTCTCCTGGCTCAACCTTTCCACCTAAAGCCACCTCAGCGTTAGTACTTTTCCAAGACACGAATCATACGCGGTGCACACCAAATCCATTATACCTCAATGTTGATATACTGGTTAGTACTCGAGCTATGTAGGGGGGAAAGTCTCGTACATATTCTTTCCAAACCCGCGTTTCTTGTATCCTAGCAAGATCTAATACGCGTTTTAAATAAGCACAATCCGTTCAATGTTGAAAAGGACGCGCTCACTCTGTCTTTATAGATAATGAACGCGTTCGTGTAGTCCTTCTTCCTAGTGAGAGGCAGCCACTCAAAAGAGTCGCCACCACTTGATACACATTTCAGGTCTCCCTCAAGACCGGAAGGTATAGATTGACGAGGGTGTGACATTATTTCAACTCTGTACAGTCTCAGTCACGGCAGAAAGCTTATGGTGGTCGTTATCGAACTTGAATGAAAAAAAGCTTTAGTCAAAACATTGGCAAAAGCGCGGCCGGAAGGGTCGTCGGCGGTGTCATTTGGGGGCAATCAACGGCATATCGGCATCTACTCGGCTCATCTACCGTCCATTGAGAGACGGATGAATTTGTGTCTCTTACAATATATATCGAATCGTGTTTCGTATTGGAACTTTTGGAAAAATTTCCTTTCAAAACAGTTTTTATTTAAGTTGATCAAGTTGGTTATTTCACCCTCTTAAGGTCAAAACTGGCTACTAGCAGCGAGCCCAGCCACACGATCCGTGATTGCCGCAACAGTGGAACCGCAATGCGGCAGACCTCCAGTAACGACACTCTCCATCTTATTGCGCAAGTTCTCGATAACACCACGCTGTTTCAGGAGAGGAATCAAAGCTTCTACTTCGACCTCCTGGACTTCAGGATACCTGAGAAGACCCTTTAAGGGAGATGTTGAAGAATACAAAATGTGTGACAAACATGGATGTAAAATAGGAGAACAGTTCTTCAATGATATTATCCTCGGTCATTTGACGAGCAATTTCTTTGAGCGACAATAATCGGAGTTCTTTCAATCCAAGCTAAGATAATTAGTCCAAGTCAATCGAACTTAATCCACACGATCACGATGGAGTATACCTTTTCAGCTAGGCGATACATGGACTTGGGGGAACAGGTAACTTGATAATCGTCCACTGGCACCTCAGCATGGAGTGAGGTAGCTATGGAAGTCAGAGGTTTGAAATGTATTTCTCTGGTAGAAAGATAGAATACGAGTGCCTCCCATCTGTATCCAGATCAGTAGAACTTAGTGGATAGCAAAGAGAAGGCATGACGAACGTCGCGAAAGCTGTATCTTTGATCAGAATAACTTCCTCATTATCATCCAGCTGTCGCCGGCGCACAGATTTCATTTTCCTTGTGCGTGTAGTAAGAGGTCCGTTACACAACAGACTTGGTGGGTCCGACTCTAAGTCGCTGTCTGCCATGTAGTCATATGCAGTATAGACCCGCCTTGGTAGATCGCCAACATTCACTAATTCTCTTTCTGGACTGTCCTCGGACAAGACTAGTGGGGAACGTAAACAATGGAGGTCAGGCGAGGGAAACAACATTTACTCACAATCAACGCTGTGGCCGTCAAGCAGAGAACTATTAGCGAAAATAATACTAGGATCCATGACGTCGCTGCCCCCACGTCGAGTGAATAGGGCAAACTTGACGTCGCCAAATTCTTCACCTAGAAGCGACCTAGCGACAGCGGAATGAAGTTTCCGCAGCATAGTTTCTCCTTGTGAATCGGATGCATAGTCAAAGGTTTGTGGAAGGTCTATGCGGATCTGAAGCATGATATGGCCTGTGAAATTTGGCATGGATAGAATCGAGACGAGAGGGATACGCTTGGATCCGGGATATCCAAGAAAATGTATTTCAGTTGTATGGGTGGTGACTTTCGAGGTTGTCTTGTCGGTCTTGACGGTGACAGAAAGTTTATCCAGGTGTGGACTAGCAATGTGAGGAGTGGATCCAAAGAAGATGTTGAACATTGTACGCTTCTCCAGAGGGCCGCCCAACACTGACTGAGGGGTATCAGCGTTTGTCGCCTGAATGGTGTACGTCCAGCCCAGACCGCATCTTCTCGACGTAAAATGGTCTGTGTCAATTCTGGGGGAGTGACCTTCATGTAGAGATAGTTTGAAATTTGAGGTTACTGCTGGAAATGTTGTTGGACTAGTTCCGGGGGTCCATACATCCTTGCCCTGCTCCATCGTGAGGTGGGAAAGAGAAGGATCACTGGAGCGTTTAAATATACTTACTGTCACTACCTCAGCCCTCAGCGCTTAATGTTGACCTCCGCCGATGATGTATAAGAAGCCACCGGCGCTGGGATGGACAATCGGCCTTGTGGTGATTGCATCTGTCCTCGTGCCGGTGTCAAGGCCGTACTTATAGCGACATCGGACAGACAACAAACTGATGTACCTATATCAGCATTTAAGCGATGTAACGTTTCTTGTTGACCATGAAGTTGGCAAGGCATACGGCGTTCCCCTCTTACTAGTCTCGAAAATGTGACAATATCAGAGTGTTGGGAGCTTCATACGCTGGCCGGTGTTTTCATCCCATGCACTTAGTGGCAGAGGTGATAATCGAGTCGTCGTGTGGTCGTAGTAGAGACGAACTCAACCCCGCGACAAATTATCTGTATTGATTGTCATCTGAGGAATCAGAATGATCGTTCCTGACTTCATGCGAAGAAGCAAGTGAAATCTATAACGGTAGGCCCTGGGAAGGAAAAAGAGGACTGGAAAAACAAGCGAAACTTGAAGGGGCCTATCATCGTCATGAATTTTGCTGTAAATTGTTCTTGTTCTTTCAAGATCGCGTTTTATGTATCAACGGGCCCGAGATATCTGGCCGTGGTTCCTTCAGGAATGACTAGCAATGTTGACAGGACGAGCTCACTTGTCATTCGAGTGCCAGTGGGTGACTATTGCGTATCTGAGTCTTTTCTCTCTTTCAACAGATAAGGTCAACTTCTGACAACTTCTCCCACTCAGGTATCGCCGCTCAGGATGTAGTGTCGACTGGGTATGGGACATGAAGCTTGAAGGACGAAAATGTGATACATTTCACTACGCGCATGGATAGGCCTCGCCTTCAAGTAGTAGAACAACTTAAAGGTGCGTAGTCTCAGTTTTGATCGGGTGCTGAGATTATCAATGAGCATCCTTATATATAAGAGATTACCAAGAAACTTTAACCTCGCGAAGAGTGCGACAAATAAGAGGAAGTGAGATTCGTGGAACACCGTTTCTCAGCCTACATATACATTTTACGACCAAGATTCAAAACCCCCCGTTTTCCCCCAAGGCGCCGAATCGACTGCCCTTCTTCAGGCTCTTCTTCCCCCACCCACCGGCGAACCCATCCATATCGTTGTACGGGTCTAGAGGCAAGACGACTGACATCGAGGTGAAATGGGAAAGGAGTTCCTTGACAACATTATCCTTCGATATCCCATGTATGATTGCCTTCAGCGACAACATTCGAAGCTCTTCAGATCCTATCTACATTTCCCTATGAAGAATCGTTACAGGCTTGAATAATAGTAAGGATACCTTCGTGGCTAAGCGGTACATTGACTTTGGGGAGCAGCCGACACTAAAATCATCAGCCTCAGCATTGCTCACGGGAGAGCCTGAGGTCAAAGGTTTGAAATGTATTTCTCTGGTATATAGGTAGAACATAAGCGCCTTCCATCTATATTTTGCAAATCAGTGGACAGATGACATCAGAAATGCCAGACGAACGTTGCGAAGGCTGTATCCCTAACGAGAATAACAGGCTCCTGATCATCTAGTTTTCGGCGTGTGGAGTGCCCAGGCTGATCTTTCTTTTGATGTTGATCGTTCGTCAAAGTGCCTGAGGTAGATGACTGCGATCCAAGATCCTCATTTCCATCGAAGTCGAGTTCAGATTCCAAGTCACTGTCGGACATATAGTCGTATGCATTGTAAATCGGCGACGCTAAATCGGCAACAGTAATCACTTCTCGCTCCTTGTTGGCCTCTGACAATACTAATAGTGATATAAATCAAGGTAGCCCAATGAGCAGGAGGCAGTGGTACTTACAATCATCGAGGAACGTGCTGTAGCCGTGAAGTAAAGAACTATTGGCAACGACTAACTCGAGGTCCGTTACATCGTTGTCACCGCGCCGACTGAACAGGGCAAACTTGACATCGCCGAGTTCATCGCCTATGAGCGACCGGGCGAGCGAGCGACGTAATTTCTGTTCAGACCGACTTGGATCAGCCACAAGATCAAACGTTGTCGGTAGTTCGACGTGAATTTCAATCGAGATGTCGCCTGTAAAGTTCGCCACAGAAAGAATAGACACAAGGGTGATGACTCTTGTGCCCGACAAGGATATCTGGGATGCATGGATATCTTTTTTCGATGTATCCTTGTAAGCCTCGACAGTGATCAGAACTTTATCGAGGTTCGCTGAGACAATGCGATGGTCAGGGGCGAGGGAGATTTTGAACAGTGTATGCTTGTCGATTACTGCACCGCCCCATATTGGTTTAGCAACGTCTCCGTTCGTTGCGTAAAAAATAAAGGCCCAGCCTAAACCACACCTTCCAGTGTAAACAGGTGCTTTGCCGAGAGCCGGAGAATGGCCATCAGTAAGGGAGAGTTTGAAAAAAGAGGTTACTGTTGGGTTTGGTTTCAGAGTCCAAAGATCGGCTTTGGTCTGTTCCATCGTGAGGTGGAAGTGAAAAAGTCATTGGAGATACCTATATATACTGTCGCCTTAGCGCCTATTCTTGAACGCCGTCAATGACAAGGCGGGTCGCTACCTCTCCGTGATAGATGAGAAGCGCAGCTTCTCAGATAGAACATCAGCCGTCTAAGGTGACTATTGTACCTGATACGCATTGCGACTCCAGATAACACGAATTCTTGATAAGTATAGGCACGCTCGTTTAGCAAGGTGTGTATGGAGAGAGCTTGCGGGTCCATATGTGATTTTTGGGTTTTCAGACCAAAGGACAGTCCTTCAGTCAGTACTCCTCCAAAACGTAAAGTGCGAGATCGGAATTTTACAGCAAAGTTTGAACGAAGTCGGATGCACGTTTGCTTCCTTGTCAATCATCCTTGGACAGATAAAAATAAGCGCCCGAAGGCAAGTCGACGAAGTCTCACGCAAAGCGGAAGCAAAGACATTCGCCTGCAAAGGGCGTGTCTAGACCCATGTATGTAGGCTGTAGATACATAGATTTGATCATGCATTGTGTGAAGGTTTTGCCACGAAAAGGGATAGCACTCTTTTAAATCCAGTTCAGGTATACAAGGCTTCTTGAGATGGCTTCTGAGAATCCCTAATGGAGGGCGAACCTGCGTGTGTATTATTAGAGTTCTCCCTTTTTCAGACCTCTCAAATACCGCCAGTCAAGCAACGAGGCAGCCCACCTGCTATGAGCCGCCTACCCTGGAGTTACGATAGGCCAGTTGTTGGACATACAGAACAGCGTTCGTGGCCATGCCGAACGCCAGCTTTTCCGCATTACGTAAGCTTGGATTCTCTTCCTGTTCACCGACACCGGCGGCGAGCACAACCCTTCTTCTCTTCGACGTTCATGGGGCCCACGACGACTATGGCGACGAAAAGACGTGCCTCGAGGTCTCCTAATGGACGGTCACCCAAAAGACATGCTGGGTCTTCCCCAGAGGAGGGTGAGGTCGACGATGGTTCGCCTGGTGCATCCACTACTCCTTCACTGCCCTCTTTGACATCAAAACCAACTACTGCCCCTTCAAAACCAAAAGTTGCATTTCCGTTTAAAAGAAAGAGTGAGACAACGAGCAGTCGTCCGTCACTCCCGGGTTTCGAGTCGAAGGATGGTCTGGCAGAGGATGAACAAATGCTTCCTCCAAGACAACATGACATCTGGCGGAGGCCTTACAGGGACTCTCGGGATTGGGATCATCACAATGACAGTACTGACCGTCGGCGCAGACTGTCGCCCAGACTCCCTGCGCAACGACAAGACTCCTACCGAAGCTCAAGGTCAAGGTCACCACGTTCTTACCGCTCTCGCTCTCCGAGTTCTCCATCTTACGGAGTAAAACACCGGTTGCCTCCACACAGATCTCCAGCTACTTCGAGCAATTTCAGCCCGCTATCTAAAGGGAGCTATGACCGTGACATCGGCAGGGGTCGAGGAATGTACGACAGGCACGCGGAGGAGAGAGAACGCAGACGAGATTATGATTCCGGTCGAAACTATCCCTCGCGCAATGATCGCTCTTACCGTCCTGCATATTCAAACGACTATTATCCGGACGATCACTTTAGGTCCCGCGAATTTGAACGTCGAGCTGGAAACAGGGATTGGCACCAGGGTCGTCGACGGGAAGGCGACTATGTGAGGCGTTCGCCATCACCTCCCCACTACTACATGCCGCCACCGCCCGAACCCAAACCAAACGGTTTGCCACCTCAACCAATGTCATCCCCGCCGCCTGAGCCTCCACCTGACGAAAGACTGACAAAAGACGTTACACTCCCTCAGGAGCACAAGACGGTCAGCATTGCGTTGAAGCGTCCACCAGCGTCACAGGAAGGGTTTGCTTCACCACCTCATTCAGTCCCTCCTCCGTCCCTGAATGACTTAATGGAAAGAAGGAAGGAAGACGATAGGAGAAAAGAGGAAGACAAGCAGAGGAATGAGGAGAGGATAGAAAACGAGAGGAAAGAAGAAGGGAGGAGGAGGGGGGAGGAGAGGAAGGAAGATGAAAAGAAAAGAGGCGATGGTTGGAAGAGGGAAGATAAGAAAGAACAAGATCTCTTGAAATTGAAGTATTTCCGTCGGCGTGACGTTGCACGGAGGTCATCAGATGAAGAAATGAAGGCTTATGGTCGGAAGTTCGAAGGATGTGGTCTGCAATCTGACTATGACGTGACAACCAAGCTCGGAGAGGGAACGTTCGGGTAAGCGATAATCATTTACCTGTTCTTGCCAGCTTCTTCATCGTTCGTAGTGAGGTCCACAAGGCTATTCACAAGGAGACCGGGAAACATGTTGCGTTGAAACGTATTCTGATGCACAACGAGAAGGAAGGCATGCCAGTGACTGCACTCCGAGAAATCAAAATTCTCAAGGCCCTAAAACATCCATCTATCATCGAGATTTTGGACATGTTTGTGATACGAAGTCAGTTAGCACATATTCAAACGTTCAGACTCGACTAACCTGGCATCCAAGGCACCGAGAAGGATCCTCTATCGGTTTATATGGTATTCCCATACATGGATCATGATCTCGCAGGCCTTTTGGAGAACGACAGGGTCAAACTGCAACCTAGCCAGATCAAACTTTATATGAAACAGCTGCTCGAGGGAACAGAGTACATGCATCGTGTACGTGAACGTTCTTGCATTTTACATAACGCGTTTATCTTTCTTGCAGAACAACATCCTTCATCGAGATATGAAGGCTGCCAATCTTCTCATCTCCAATACTGGTTCACTTCGGATAGCTGATTTCGGTCTCGCTCGTGCCTACGACAGCAATATCACACGTGTCGGTAGTGACGGGCGGATATCAGAACGCAGATACACGAACTGTGTTGTCACTCGATGGTATCGTCCGCCTGAGCTTCTTTTGGGTGCGCGCCAATATGGTGGCGAAGTGGACATATGGGGCATCGGGTAAAGCATACCTTTGTCCTCTAAATCGTTTCTGACCATTTCCTTTTTTCAGCTGTGTCTTGGGCGAAATGTTCAATAGAAGACCAATACTTCCCGGGAATTCGGACCTTGACCAATTGGAAAAAATCTGGCAGCTATGTGGCACACCGAATCAACACACTTGGCCAAATTTCGATGCGCTCCCTGGCTGCGAGGGCGTTAAGCGTTTTCAGAACCATTCGAGAAAGGTAAAACAGACTTGGGACAGGTTTGTTAAAGTGTACCTTCAATCATCTGCGCGAGCTGACTCGTTCGGCGGTCGTGTCATATCAGTACTGGAAATGAGACTTGTGATCTCCTCGATAGGTTGTTGACGTGCAACCCCAGGGAACGCATTACTGCTGCCGAAGCCCTTGATCATGAATACTTCTGGACCGACCCTCTACCTGCAGATCCCAAGACGTGCGTCATATCTTCTTGCTTTCCTTTCAAACTCTGTTGACGAGAGTTTCCATAGGTTGCCCACATACGAAGCTTCCCATGAATTCGATAGACGCGGGCAGCGCCAGCAACCGCCGCCCATGCAACATCCAGTCAACCACCCTCCCTACAGCATCCAAAACTTCTCTCGAGGTCGGACTGGCCCGATTCCACCCCCAGACTTCAACGCCAACTCACGCAACCCGCACAATCACAACCGTCCGATGCCATATCCTCCCAATCGTGGTCCGCCACATCCTAATTACTCACATCATGGCTATGATCGTCCCCCTCATGGACATGGTCCTCTCCCTTCCGACGCCCACCCTGACCATCGTCCCCATCCCAACCACCCACTGGATCGATTCAGACAAGGAGGTGGAGGAGACTGGCGCGACAACCGACGTGGTCCCCAGGGCTATCGTCAGGTCCCTCGTCATCCCCCTCCCCCTCCCCCTCACCTTCCAGCCAGACCTTTAGTGCCGATGGGCATGGTCCCACACCCAAGTGAACCAGGCAGGCACGGTGATCCGTCTCATGCTCCGCCGGATGGTGAAGACAGACTCAATTACGGTTAGAATTTGCTGGTATTTCTGATTGCTCGAGCCTTTTCCTATCAATTACTTCCGCTATCGCATTCGTAACACTCCTTCACCATTCATCATAATATACTTGGAATAACTAGGCGGACGTACATAATTTGCTCACTCCGTAGTTAGATTTTTTGTCGTAACAAGATAGGTAGACCATGCGGTCCATAGTGTATTGTAAAACTTAAAACACCTCTATCAGATTTGTGTGATTTAGTTTTTGCTACGCCACCAACATTTTCAGTTTCCAAATAAGGGAACAAAGAGTCACGACAGTGGTTACCTTAAATACTGCTCCAGCTTGGGAACATAAGTACGAGGATTTTAGTCTTCCCAGTATATGGTGTTCGTCCGTACTCGGCAAACTCACACCATAAGTACCCAAATCCAAGCCATCGAAACAAGAAGTCCCACGTGCCCCTAAACGGAACGGTACGAGACGAGAAGATTTTATGGGGTTTGCACCCGAGAGGCCATTTTGGTCTCATTTCGGCGTCCACAAAGATAAAAACATATTGAACCCTACCTGGATTGAACAGATGACTTTGTGGAACTTCCTAGACTGGAATCACACACTCTACCACTGAGCTAAGGGTTCTTGTTTACATTATTAGCTGATCATATTAGATTGAAGCTCTTTTATTCAATACATATAGAAGTAATACAAATGCAAACTTGTCTTCGTACATACCCCTTCACCAGGAAACCAGACATTTGCAATCTACAGATACAATATGACACAGAAAAGATCAGTTGTACCATGTAGCCATTCCAGTGAGGCTCTCATAATATTTCAACAAGCTTGCAACCTCAGCACCTGTAATAAATCGGTTGACTACCAGCATCTGTGAACAATATCAGGAGGGCTCAATATGTCCAGAATGTAGCATACCAGCAGCCAATACCTTAATGCATCCCAACCAGCAGCACGATGTATCATCTTCCAATAATAGTCAATGAATGCCTTGATACCTTTATAATAATCCTTGATAAACAAGTTCCTAACAAACTGTCAACCTTCTTAACCAAAATGTAGCACAGAATTCACCTGTTCAAGAAGATCCACCGTCCCCACAGCGCATGCATCACCTTATACTCGTCCTTGACATTATCACTATCATAGATCTCATCCTCACGGTCCAGCACTTCCCATGCAAGCACACCATAGGGTTCGAGTGGAAGAGTATTCAGCAGGTCATACAAGCATGCACCCCCAGGGCGGCTTGAGTAATGGATATCAGGGCCCCCGTATTCCGATTTTGCTGGGAGGTACGGCGGTTGAGCGGCAGGCCCGAGAGGGTTGCTGGGCGGCGGCGGCGTCGGGTACCGAGTATCACGTGGGCGTTGCGCAGGGGTTATGGAAATTGTGGTTACGGTGGCGGTGGTAGCTGTCGTCGCAGTTGTTACAGCCGTAGCAGAGGGGTCGCGCGATGACGGTGGCATCGAGGTCAATGAAACCATCAATGAACGAGAAGCATGAGAAGTCGAGGGGAATGGCGTTGGCGAGTCCCGCAATCGTACCTTCGTGCTGACAAGTGGTGATGGAAAATTTCGGGTACGGGATCGAACACTTGGTGAGACAGATGCTGGCTGCGGTTTCGGAGGTGACGATGTCAGAGGTGTGAGGGGACTGGAGATATATGCCTGTTCTTCCCTGCTAACAAGTGATGGGTAAGGAGAAATTTGAGTTGTGGGGTTGTTGAGCTATTGTTGAGGGAACTCACTCATCCTCCACGTCTTCAAGTTCTATCGGTGGGTTCGTGATCGTAAGTCGAAGGTGCCATGCCTGGATATAAAATTGTCTGTTGATTTGAATACAAGCAGCCAAGAAGGATACTTACACCCGATTGATATTGTGACCACTTGGTGAGGGCATTCTCATGGTCCCAACTCAAATGACATGCTAGCATTTCTCTAGTGGGGAAGAACCCATGCAGCTCACACAGGGGACAAGCCCAAACACGCAACCGTGCCTTGGCAATCTCTGATCCATAGTCATATTGCACACGTAGTCTCGTTTCTTGCTCCGGAGCTGGTTCTGTGGGGACACCAAGTTGGCAACAACGTTTCTTGAAACCACGCCGTAGGTTGCGTCGTAAGAAGGGAAGCTGGTGTGTACTCTGCATGCGCACGGATGATAACGATAGGCCATTAATTGCCTTCATCATATCTTCCGATATAGAAAGTGGGCTTGGGGGACGCGGTGGACCTGGAAGAATCTCAATTTCGGCAGGACTCAATGAACGTTGCTGTTGAGCAGTGAATACAATTTCTTCAACATCAGAGTATCCAACGCTTTCACTGGATTCGTCGGACGCAGTGAAATCAGATGAATCAAGTTCATCCACCTCATTTGACGATGCTACTAGCTCATATTCCTCGCTCGAGTCTGGGTCAAAAAGTGGTGATTGTGGCCATTCACGTTTGCGCGCCGCTTTGACGCCAGATTGTTGTAGCCTATGTCATTAGTTAGTACCATCCTATGGTTGGGGTGAGAGAGAGAAGGGAGACAGGTTATTTACCGGACTGTTTTTCGTGGAAGAGATGGCTCATCTATATCCATAGGGGAATCAGAATCATTCTCACTCTCCGGTTCACCTTGTTTCCTCAGCGTAAGATTACGTCCCACATAACTTTTCGAGTGTTTAGGCGCATGCTTGAAGTGATGAGGATGTGACATAGCATTGGGACGCCGAGCAGAACGTATATGTTTGATAAAGTTCAGGTCCGCAGGATCTGTACGAGCCATATTTTCTTGTTCCTTAGCACGTTCTTCGTCGTCTAATTGCCAGTGAGGTTTCATTGGTCCAGACTTGATTGGGAGCGCAACAGAGTCTGAAGGCGTGATTACAGAAAGGCGTCTTCCCACCGACGGTGTTTCACTATCATTTTGCATGGTTTTACGGTCTGTAAGTAAAATGATATCAGAGGTTGGTTTTAGCAGATTCAACACCAGCCTGACTTGGTTGATTGCGATTTACCCATGGACTGTGAAGAACCAACGAACTCTGGGGGTGAGATGAACTTGGATGCTACAAGATTTTTGTCGATCAGGATCCTTTCAAATGTAATGCGAGCTTCAAATGATACCTCTGTGAGGTCGATGATTGGTCGCTCCGTCCTTTGAAAGTCATCGCGGCTATGATTTGAGGATTTGGCAATGGCATTAGTGACGGAAGGGCTTTGGCCGGTGGATTCCACTGGAATACGCAAGCCCTTCACTCGAAGGATAGAAGGGGCAATGACGTCCCGGGTCGATGTGCTGCTTTCTTTGGCTGCGGTCCAACCAGACTTCCGAGCGAGATTTTCAGGTTCAATGGAATGAGTCCTCTATTGTACAGGAGTCTCAGTCTTGAGTAACACAATTTTCTGGATAGATTGAATACCTGTGTTGGGATACTCCTTGTAGAACTCTTCATTCGACTTCGACTATGACTAACGTCAGTCGGCGCCATGTCCTCAGTGGTATTCGACTGCTATAGTTTCTAGGTGAGCATCAATTTACTGCTAGACTACTTACTTACCTGCAAAGAAGATCCACTACCTGCACTTTTTATCCTGATCCCGGAAGGCCTAGCAACGACGTTGACTTGTCGATTCCGATCATCACTCGACGCGTTTGTATCCCGGGATGAACTGATATCTTGCCCTCTCGGCACAGGATCATCAACTTTTTTTGAAGATTTGCGGGCCTTAACAATCGGTTCTCCTGGAGTTATCGATTGACGCTGAGAACTCGAAGAACGCTGTGAACCTGACGACTTTGTACCAAGTCTACCACCGCTTTTCTTGCCCAAACCAATTTTTTGCGTAGAGTGTGAAGATGAGCCTGCTCCGTCGTCATCCGCCATCGTTCGCATTCAATATTCAGAAGTAAGACTTGCCTTTCGTGAGAATACATGGTCAGCAGTTGATGCGGGGGAAGGACGCGGAGTTTCTTATGTCGGCAATACCCGGGCATACTATAAAGACAAGTTTCTCGTTTCTGGGTTTGGTATGTACGACGCCCATTCTTGAACTCATCCCTGCGTCTTTAACCGCGGCTGGGACAATTGAGTGTCGTAGATAACTTATCGCTTCACTTTCGCTAGCAACACTAGCCTTTGGGCCGTGATGGATTTCTAGATAGTAGTGAAAGCTACATACATTTAGATTCACAAAGAAATTGATTTTTAATGTATATTCATCCCTTGGGACTTGAGGTTTTTGTCAGGAAGTGTCTTTGCGTAGTTACAAAAAGCCGTTAATGTGAGCTTCCAGCGTGAAGAAGTCGAGTCATTGGAGAAGCTGAGGGGAACCGTGGACCTTTCACTATGATGCGATGATGCGAATGAATTACAAGTATAGACAAACATAGTATCTAGGCCTTGCCAGCTGCACCAGCGGCAGCCTTCGCATCCTCGGCCGCGGCTACTGCGGGGTTGACCTTTTTGCCATCCTTCCAACGGATACGGGGTGGGGGTGCACGGTTGCGGCGACCCTCGCGAGAGCGGACACGAACAACTAATAGAGGCTGGTCAGTCGAAACGCGGAAACACCGCCAGAAGAAAATGGCCCACCATGTGAATGGATGGCACAAGACACGCAGTACGCAATTTTGATGTACAGTTTGGGGATAACGTACTCTGTGGACAAAATCAATAAGTTTAGAGGAATAACAGAGACGTCAGACGCACCGGGATAAACAGAGGCCTCAGAAATATCCCTAACGGCAGCACTCTCGACCATATTCCTCACTGTGAAACGCTTGATGGCCTTATCCTTGGGCACGCAGCGCGAGCAGTTGGAGCATCGCATGAAAGAGACATGGCCACGTCCCTTCTTGTTGCGGCCGCCATTTCTTCTTTTCTTTGTCTAGGAAAAGAACACGAATAAGTATAAGTCGACAGAAGCGTCATCCAATAGCCAAAGAGTCCATCCATCCCAATTTCGTCCAGATTCGCAGAATTCGACAGTAGAACGGCAGCAAGGGCGATGGATAGCAAGCTGAGACGGAGAAAGAGCTCACCATTTTGTTGCGTTGAGGTCGAGGGTCGATACGGAGGACGACGACTGGTATCTCTCCACGCAGTCAGAGTTCTTCGGCTGTCCCCGTTGTATGTTCCCACAATGGCCGGCTAACCGGCCCGGTGCTCTAGCAACAACCGAAGAACAATGACTTGCTTTTTGTCCTCAAGGAACTGAAATACTACATATTGGCATCTATCGACAATGCTGTTGTTAAGACTTCCTTCTCGCTCGTTTCTCCTTCCTTACCTCTCATTCTTCGAGCCTGGTGCTCCTTAGGATT
The DNA here is from genome assembly GCA_017657355.1 of Termitomyces sp. K1Ac. Classification (NCBI taxonomy): domain Eukaryota; kingdom Fungi; phylum Basidiomycota; class Agaricomycetes; order Agaricales; family Lyophyllaceae; genus Termitomyces; species Termitomyces sp. K1Ac. The sequence goes on along the minus strand of JAGGAS010037623.1, from coordinate 7,402 downwards.
CAATCACGACCCTCACTTGCCGCTCTCAAAATGGTTTCCTCCACGATTTTCTTGACGACGATCATTTCAAGTTTGGCTCTTGGAGCACCCACAGTTCTGGATGACGGGACATTACTTGAGAATGGAAAGGCTGCTCAGGAGTTAAATATTGCTTATCGAACTCTGAATGTGACTGATCCTTGTATCAGTGAGTCTGACCAGATAGATTACTGCGAGTCTTGTTGGGTCGATATCTTATATCACTATTTCCAGATGGTAACAAGGCTTGCATTTCGGGAGGTGTCATGTCTTGTCAAAATGGTGCCTGGGTTGTCGGGCAAGGAGCTTGCTCGAAGAGTCAAGCGTGCTTTGCCTTGCCCTCCAATCAAAGAGCAGGGACGGTACGTGCTTTTGTCCATCTTCTCTTCTGTATCCTCAAGCCCAACCTTCTTCAGCTTGTAACATGCACAACCGAGAAAAATGCCCTTTCTGCCATCGAAGCTAGTGGGGCTACAGGTGGAATCTTCGGAAATTCAAACGTAAAGGATATGTCCACATCTTCTTCCAACACATCGACTGCCACGAACACTGCACGCGATAGCAGTCAAACTGATGAACCGAACAACAAAGATATGGACCCCGCATGCACAGACAAGTCTACGCCGTCATCCACTGTATTACCCACGTCGTCTAGTTCTACGTTTACGTCAACCAAAACGAAAGATCATTCCAAAGCGACAGCGGCACCCTCTGCACCTGAGGTCGTGACACTAACCGTGACCATTGGAGACGAACCAACGACCCTTCCCTCTGTGACACGGACTCTCTCCCCGGATAAAGCGTCCAGCCTCTTCGCTTACCTCATGGCAAATGGTGCCACGATCATAGATAGCCCTTCCGTCTCTCCCACTTCCTTAACTCCTGTGCCCAGCATTACGTCCTCTGTCTCTGGATATACCAGTTGATCATGGTATACGAATACCGCTCGAATGATTTAAGCCGTGTTTTTGGAGCCATGTCTATTTCTTCCTCTTGTTTGAGTTCGAAGAGAATACTGAATGCGCTCTCATTATCTAAGGTCCTTTCCTGCAACCAAAGTTAGCAGGATTAATTGAGGTAAAATCGATTAAAAACGCTTCCGCCATCGGAGGTCATGCATTCATGCCCGGGCCGAACCCCTTGTCGTCATTTTTTACCCCCCGACCATCGGATCTCCCTCCTCCCTTAACCTATGTATAACCAGAGATCGTTTGAAGGATTTTGAAGGCCGCCGTCATATGTATATTCAAACTTATACCTACATAAGGGACCCGGGTTTAAGCATGGGGCCATATGCTGCGGGCCATATGACACTGTTGGTGACACGTGTCACAAATAAGGTTATCGTTACGAGCGCTTACTTATTAGCCGGAGCAAGGGCAAAGTGCTCCTTAGATGACATCATGCATTATGCGCTAGAATCGCATGAACTGATTCAACTGAATCCTGTACTTGAAATATCTGGGGACTTCGACTCGACCTTTCAAACTAGACTACATATCTATCGGGCAGCCTAGTAGTCGTTGATCGATATCGATCATTGAACGGAAAGACAATTTGGCAGGCTCAGAACTCCTCAGAACTCCATTTCAGCTGCTATAGTAGTACTTACAGATGTCTACAATGGCTGTATTCTTGACGCAGCACCGTGTCTCCATTTCGGCTGTCATTACTTACTCTGGTCAGATGAAATAAATGGCACTTGGAAAGGCTTTTGGACCGCGTTTTTCGCGATATCGAGTGTATGTCATTCAACTGACAGACCGTTTCACTCCTCCCAACACAGCAGATCGATAGATCTGAGCCAGGACATGGGAAGGTTTGCTACCATGTACACGAGGCTCATCGAGCCGCTTAAAAGGGATCCTCACTCAGAGAGTCTCAACACGAATAATCATGTCGAACATACTAGCGATTCCGAGTCCTCAGCCTCTAACTGCCCTTACTGTTATCCTTCTCGTCGTACTTGGATACAGCGTTCATAACCAACACTCCAAGAGAAACGGAGGACGTAAACTACCTCCGGGCCCATCTGGTGTACCGCTCCTTGGAAATCTACTTGATGTACCTAGCAAGGTATGTATTCTCAGTCTACTGTAATCGACTCCAATTAAACTCGACAGCATCTGGCGACATACTTCAGAAGACTGATTGATGAATACGGCGCAATTGTGTCGTTGAACATTGCGGGTTTTGTAAGCACTAAAGTCCATGCATATCTCCGGTTCCTGGAATGCAAATTCATCAACATCGTCATAGCGCTTTGTCCTGCTTGGGGACATCAAGATTGCTAAAGAGCTCCTTGAGAAGCGCGCAGCCAAAAATTCGTCACGTCCAGTAGTGCACTACATCGTCAGTCATCATGGATCCCTTGCTCTACACTAGACATTGACTCAATCGTTCATATCAGCGTTATCATGTAGACCCTATGAATTCCTACTGGCTTGTTTCTCCAGGAGGCCAAAACCATACGATTGGCCGAAAATTGGCCGCTAATGTTATGTCTACTGTGCGAGCCGGCAAGACAGAACCACTTCAGGGATTTGAGGCAACCCTCAACATCCAGAGACTATTGAATGATGGAGGTAAAGAGTGGTTTCATCATATGAGTCTGTATGTGGGTTTTTCCATAATACGAAAACTATATTTTATCTGTCTTCAACAGAATCGCAGCTAGTTCGATCCTCACAGCAGCATTCGGCATACACTGCCCAACAGGTCAAGAATCAGAGCTGAAAGAAATTCTTGCGGTGGGTGCAAATCCATTACATCCCGGGAAAGACGCACTAACTGTCTTGTATAACTTGAAGGTGATTGACGAGGCGGTGTTTCTTCAGACTCCTTCGGCTAGTATCGTCAATACATTTCCTTTCCTGGATCTACTTCCTGGGCCAATGCCGTGGAGAACGCGTGCGCAGAAATTTCGGAAACGAGAGGATGCAATATACGAGAAGTTGATCGATGAGGCTCTGACAGGCAAAGCGTCCGATCTGAACACGTACGCCTCCCCTCGTCATTGACCAAGAAGTTAATCGATCGTCTCCCAGATGGGCTGCTGAATTTGCAAAGGAAGACAAGCCCGAAGGTGATCAACGTATCCTGATAAGGCAATTGATTGGGGTGAGTCTATAGTAATCATTTTTTCGTCTTAGTAATTGAAGGTGCGTAGGCAGCTATTGAAACTGTAAGTTGTCGATAAATGCTCTACGGCCCTCCTGATGTTCATACTCCTTTCAGACTGCCGTCTCCCTACAAACCTTTATCCTTGCTTGCATCCGTTACCCGGAGTGGATTGTTACAGCACAAAAAGAAATAGATGCTGTCGTGGGACCTGATAGGCTGCCATCCTTCAAAGATAGACCTTTTATTCCCTATGTAGATGCAATTGTTCGTGGTACGTTCGTTGTATGTATCAGCGATATCACATAATGACAAAGATTCCTGCAGAGACACTTCGATGGCGCCCTGCAGGTAGGCTTTCTCTTTCGTGACATCAATCGGTCTTACTTTCAACTTGCGGAATTTATAGTTCGGTTTGGCATACCCCACCAATCCGTCGCTGATGATGTCGTCGAATATCAAGGGCAAGAGTATTTTATCCCGGAGAGAAGCATTATTTTTCCTGTCACTTGGTAAGCGGTACCAAAATCGTCCAGACTTTCTTGTTGAATAAATTCATTATCAGGGCTATCGAACATGACGAGTCAAGGTATAAAGGACACGATCGCTTCATGCCTGAACGCTTCCTTGACGCCAAAGGTGACTTGAAGCCGAACTATGAAACAAGTGCCTTTGGTTTCGGTCGGCGCGGTCAGTTTACCTCTAATTCGATTGCCAGTCTTGAGCGCTCAAGTTATTTCCAATAGTATGTCCGGGGATTCCATATGCTGAACGGACACTATGGATCAACATCGCCACTATGCTTTGGACCTTCAACATTCGTGCCTCTGACGAACTTGATTCCGAAACGGGCCTACCATTCCGCTACGATGATAGTGACGCAGCGTTCAGAGGAGACGTTCGTTTCTCAATTCGAGACACGTAATCTGAATATGCTGATCATGTTTGCCGTGCAGCTCACAAATTGTCCCAACCGTTTTCCAGCCATTTTTGAACCTCGCTCCTCGCAGCGAGCCGCGATTGCCAGGAGGGAGTGGGCTGAGCGTGAGAAGGACTTGAATGTCCTGCTCCCCGTGCCAAAGGAGAGTTAAATGTTTACTATCAACGGCGATAACAGTTCGGATCCTTCTAAAATTCTGTCTGACTACGGGTACTTTGTCCCACTGACGGTGTCAGTTCCAGATATCAGTTTATGACAAATATTCAGTCCATGTCCTCAGATTGTGACCGGTATTAGTATACAACGTGTAATACTAAATTCTATGACTTG
>JAGGAS010037622.1:0-53590 GCA_017657355.1 Termitomyces sp. K1Ac | reverse complement strand
GTGCCTCCGTTTTGCGGACTTCCATTTTGTGCGCTTTATGTCCGGTTCAATTAGCACGGATACATCCGTAATTACATTCGGTACACTAAGTCGTGATGGGCGATAAGTCACATTCAGAGAACGCAACAAATAGGGGGTGTGACATTGGCGAACAATAACCCAAAACTCGGCAGCGACAGACGCGCATCGACGAAGCCGATAACCCCCTAGGAAGAAGCGGATGTCTTGTCAAGGAGCCCAGAACGTTGTACAATGGGAGTCAGGAATTCGACGTAAAGAGGAGCAATGAGTTCAAGTCTGCGCCAGTACCTTAGAAATGTGTCTGAAGTCCAGCGACCAAGAATCTTCACTATGTCTGGAGGAACTCCGGCAAGTAATAAGGGAGTGGTACCACCAATGCGCAGACAGTGACCCGAAATGACGGCAAATGAGTGAGATCTAAAGCACATGTTGACACGACCGAGAAAAACACGTTGGGTGAGAATCTTTCGAACGCCTCTTGAAGTAATGAAAATCCCGATAGGATCAGTAGCTGAACAACCGTTCCACTCGGCGTGTAATTGAAGTGCCAGAATAGGATCGATAACAGATTGTCTGGTAATCACAACGTCTTTGCCCTGCACTCCACCCATCTTGGTATTTGGTAGATGTAACAATCGTGAACCTGATGCTGTCGCGGGGGGTGCCAGATCAGACCAACGTGGAAACAAGGAAGGATCAAAGTTCCTTTCGGCTATAGGCAGAAATTTGCCAAGACGGATTTGGCCCCAGAAACAAAGCAAGGCGACACAGTATACGCAAATGTTGAAACGAGAGGTCCAATCAAGGGCGTGCTCGAACGCAACCAACATCTCCATGGTGACAGGAGGACGTTTAGGCCGAAACGAAGACAAAGGGCGTTGCTTCTCAACTCCTTTAATAACGTATTCCAATTGTAAACCGCCCAAGTAAGGATAGCCGTTTTCTATATGCCACGCTCTGATACCATCACATTTAGCCAAGACCGTTTTACCAGCAATTCGTCCGGCAAAGGAAGCAGCGAAGTCACACAGAACAGATTCAGGAGCAGGTAGGATGTAGTCCTCCGGAATTTCATTGTTCTTGCAAAATGACAGAAACTGATTGACCGCTGTACCATACTTTGAACGAGTAGAAAGCTTCCATGCTCGCTGAATGACCTCTCGCACGCGAGCAGTTTGAAAGGCCCGATACGGATGCAAACCCCGGCGTTGTCTTAAACTTCTCCGATTAACGTACAACGAAGTAGATATGGACGACGGGATGGTGTATAAAGGGGAATGTGATGAAAAACCGTGGAGAGAGGAGGGTATATGGGAATGCTGATACTCTGAAAAATCCATGAATCGGAAGTGTCTGACAAAGAGGAAGACGGAATTAAGGAGGCTGACAGCTTGAACAAAGCTAACAATCCCATGTTAATTGGGTCCGTTAGTGGCTGACTCAATCCGATCGGACGAGCAATTGAAAGAGAACACGAGATAAGAAATCTACGTAGAATTACACAGTAGCCAGTTGTGAATGAGTAATACTCGGAGAGACAAACGGTTTCAAATATGAAGGTAGCGCAGGTGGAAAAGGGTATAGAAGCTTGCGCGAAGGGAATATTCTGCAAGAAGGACCATCCGCCAGGTTTTCAGATGTACTTATCCACTCTGTGGATATCCACAAGGAATGAGTCTGAAAGTTTGACACTATGTTACGAAGTATGAAATTTGTCATAGAATTTCTCGAGCGACCTGCCCGTAGAGCGCCGACACAACCTGAGTTGTCCGATCGGATGACTATGTGGCAGTCATGGAATTTTGCAGTGATGAGAGAGCGTACCGCCAGGTCGATGGCGACCATCTCTGCCCAACCAATATCACGGTCTTCGGACTTCCATCCCGGTAGTAGTTCCCAGGCCAACCATTTTCCGTTCAGGTAGAATCCAATACCCCATGATGTGGAGGCGTCGACATGCAGTGTGAGATCCAGAGGTGGAGGAGGGTTGAAAATTTTTAAGGAGCAATCTGTACTCAGAGTATTTGTCCACCAGTCGATCTCCTCCATGACGGAGGGAGTGATCCTGTGTTTAGCCCAGGGAGGTGAATGTTGACCAAATGCAGAGCGGAATTTGTATAAATTGATAAGGTGAGAACAGCCTGATGGAACCATGAGAGTAACATGGTTTAATGTACCAATTAAAGACTCTGTCGATTGTAAATTTACGAAGGTGCCAAGGGACCAATTCGAAAGCTTCCCAACATATTTGTCTCGTTTCGGTACCGGTAAAGAAACAGTCTTTTCCGCAAGTGACCATGAGAAACCGATGTACGTGAAGGTCTCCAAAAAGGGCATGAACTTCTCAGGTGCCCATGGCCAACCAAGATTGTTAGCGATGGACCAGATGAGATCCTCCGAGTAGCGATATGAAGAAGACCCGTTGGCGTGATGGTGTAGATATCAAAAGAATATAAAATCGTCAACCCATTTCAGCACAGCCTCGATACCCTGAGTGATGAAAATGAAAACAATAGTATCTGCAACCGAGCCGAAGATCCCGGGAGCAGGCGAAATGCCAAAGTTCAGACGATGATCGAAAACAATTTTACCAGCTATATTAAGGGCAGTGAATAAACGTTCTGCTGGACGAGTAGGGATGATTCTGAACGCGGATTCGACATCAAAAACTGCGACTTGTGTTCCAGGGGGAGCGTCAGCAACCAGGAGCCAGCAAGCTGAAAAGGTACCCCAATCGCACTGAAAACGTTTGGTGTCTATGTGAACGTTGACAGAGGAAATGAGAGGATTGTTACGTGGAAAAGAATGGTCCACAGTAATGCCAAATTTGCCAGGCGTCCGCTCAATAACGTTCAGAGGAGCCGTACGAAAGGAGCCGAATAATCGCTGCGCCTCCTCGGGTGAGAAACCCTCAGATACGCGACCAAGTGCACGCTCCTGCACATATTTATTAACGACAAAGGTATGATGTTCGGGTGTCCTGTAGTGATTTGGAGGAGAAAAGGTGGAAACTATCATAAAGGATTCTAGTCCTACATTGCTAGTCAGAATATGGAAAGAAGAGGTATCGCAGATAAGAACCTAAGGAGAAACCATGTTGCAAACCATGTATTATATGAGAGAAGCGGTCAAGCGCCCCAACCTCTGAAAGTAACATAATCCAACGATCCACACGAAGAGGAGTAGTGATAGGAAAGTAACGTTCAAGCGACGCAAGTCTGAGCGCCATGTTGTCCAACGCCACAGAGGGAGCAGGTGTGACAGTGCGAACACTCGGGAGTGGAACAGGACTGAGGTCCATTGAAGGCATAACAATAGCTGACTCCGTCAGCATCGGCGAGACGACCGTTAGTTTTCCGGAGGATGCGACCTGGTTTTGTACAGGAGGCAAAACGATGATCGTCGTCTCTGCAGACCATGCATCGAGTTTGCCTATTGGAGCCACGGTTTCCTTGACTATATGGATGGCGGCAAGCACCCCGCTGGGAAGGCCCACCTCGGCGTGATTGAGACGTCGCCGCTTCCGAGTCCCAAAAGGACTGGGTGGAACCCGATGAGGAGAATGATGAGGTGGGGGTTGTAGAAGAAGTGGAGGAGTCGCTGAAGAGGAGGTCAGAGCGTAAGCCCATGGAATGATGAATGCGATCAGTCATGTGGTCCTGTAACTTCTTGTCAAAGACGAGCTTGTGCCATAAATCTACGCGAATATTGCCGCCCGTTTGTAAGTAGGCATGACGAATGTATATATCGTAAGCGAGATAGACAGGAAGGTTTTCGCCGAAGTCAGGACGACAATGAATCCTGTCGTAGTGGATCTGAAAGGCATCTGCTATAAGGTGGGCAGTGGAGCCGCCCACGAGACCCTCAGGACCAGCACGAAGACAGTGATGAATGACCCAAATCAGGATCGTACTGGCCTGCATGAACTCCAGGGCTGTAAGGTGACGCTCCTTGCTAAGATCGAACTTTGAATTGGAAACCTGAAGTTCGCCGGAAGCGGTCAAAGACAAGGAAGAGTCGCCCTGTCTGTTAGGGGCGGTAAGGGCCTTATGACAGGCCGCATTGGTGAGGACGTCAAGTGGAACATACGCCAACCAGCCGGCATGGAAAACCCGTTGAACTCGCAGAGGAATGGGCATAACATTCGGATCTAACTCAGTGGCAGTAGTTGGAGGAGCCAGCAACAAAGGACGTGAAGAAGGGCCCCCCAGCAAGGGAGAGATGGAGGTGTCCTGACGAGGTGGAGCCATCGCAATGGAGGGAGTACGCTCAAAAACTGGTAGAGAGGAAACAGGTCAGGGGGAAGAGGCTGAAGGAAGGATCAGAGGATGTACATCAGTGGTGGACGGCTGGATTGGCATGGAGCGTGGCATCGCAGAGGGAAGAAGAGAGGGAGAGGAGGCATCCGATGAGGAAGTAGGAGGAATGACAGCAGGGGTAGGAGCTAGGGTCAAAGGAAGGACAATTGAAGGTATCGCTGAAGGGGAGGTTGGTATCGGCGTTGAAATGGCTGTAGGCATAGGTGTAGGAGGAGCCACGGTAATAGCTGAAGGAGAGGTAAGTGGGTGTAACCCATAGTAAGGTGTATACGCACACGGAACGAGAGGAGGAGTAAGAGACGGAGTAATTGTGGAGAGAAGCGCGCGTGCTTGTGGAACGAGCTGAGCAACTCCGGCGCCGTAAACACAAAGGAGACCGGTGAGTGCGGCCCGCAAAATAGGGAAGGTATCATTGTATTCCGGAGAGGCCGTAGGGGCAGCTGTAGTGCCAAGGAATGATGGATCAGCCATAGCGGTGAAGGCATTACGAGTCACGGCTGAAAGGCCATGATTCAAGGACGGTGGATGAAGATGGTCCAAAGAATGCATGTATCCCTCTGCGGCGTGTGGAGACAACTGCCATCCAAGGGAGGCAGCTGAAGGTGAACAGTGAGCAGGGTGTTTTCCCGCCCGACGGCGAGCTGCCTTCTTGGGGGATAGAGGAGTGGAGGAAGGTGAGAGAGGAGGAGGGTGGGAAGGCCCAGGAGGAGAGCGGGAGGGAGGCAAGCGCGGAGGTTGCACCGGAGAGGAGTGAGACGGCGGAAGGCGTTGGGGAGAGAAGGGCTGTGCCCGAATAGGTATGGCCGGTCCGGGTTCCGAGAGACCAATGAATCGGGCAAAGGGAGGCATCATGTAGTCAGGCCGATCCAAAGAGGAAGGACCCGGATCTCGGACCGACTGCTCTATCAGCGAGGTGGTGACGTGGCGGATGTTCGAAGAGGTAGGGTCCTCCTCAGGGGAGTCACCGAAATCAAGGCCCGCCTCCTCGTCAGAGCACTCAGTCTCCTCAGGTATGGGGGAGATGAGGGGCTCTTTGACCACCTCTTGACCGGCAGATTTAGCGATAGAAGTAGTCATACCGGGCGAAGAAAACTGGGAGCGAGTCCGAGGGCGTCGAAAGGAAGGTCCAGTGGAGAAGGTAGAAGAGGTATCCAGGGAAGAACTAGAGACCATGATGACTAGAAGACGAGGAAATAGAAGTAGAGAACACCAAGATATCTAAAACGCGTTTGTACGACGCGCGGGTACGTAGTGGTAGGAGGACAAGACGCGAAGGAACATGTGACCGTGACTTCAGCCACGAAACGCGTCCCGCATTCATCCCGTGCCTCCGTTTTGCGGACTTCCAAGTCCAATAACCCCCCTAAAGTGCCATCAAGAAGCACGAAGTGTCCTGCCCTAGGTGTCTGCTGACGTATGTAGTTGTCTACCATATGCGCATATGCCTTCAGGTGTCCTTTCGTATCTCCCGCCATGTTGAGCACTGTCAGAGCCTCCCGTCGCCTTGTACACTTTACACCTCCGTATGCGATTAGGCGTCTGCTGGCAACTGCGACTCGAGATTCTGGGTCTCTCATACCTGTCATTGACTTTACCCAGTTTAGAGAAGCGGATGGGCAATCTGAGCGGAAGCCTGTCGCTAACAAGATTGTGTCTGCTTTCAAGGAAAGCGGTTTTATCTATTTGTCTGGTCACGGACTACCGGCAAGTAAGTGAATACTCTTATATATGCTACTGGTGTTCTCAGAGTAAACCAGGCACGATTCAGAACGCGTTCTCAAAGGTCACACCGAATTGTTTATCTCGCTGCGCCTCTGCTTATGAAATTTGCCAATGTTAGAGTGCTGAATTTTTTGCCTTGCCTTCGGAGACAAAGGCATCTACCTCCATGCTTGTATGGAATGAGCTTTCTGCTTAATTGATATGAACAGGACAGACTTTCTTGGGAAGACCCGCGGTCCAACCGTGGCTACGTGACTGTAGGACGTGAACGTGTAACTCAGTCCGCAGATCCAGCTGAGATAGCTGAGCTTCGCGTTAAAGCTCCCGACTGCAAAGAATCAATGGAGATCGGGCGAGATTGGGATGCTGAGTGGAAGAATCAATGGCCTCTGGAGGCTGATGTGCCCCACTTTAAGAGAACGATGCTGGAGTTCTACCAGGTGAGTTGATCTCCGTGTGTGAAGGTTGTTGGACTTGACAATACCATATCAATAGACTTGTCATAATCTTCACGTCTATGTCATGCGTTCTATTGCACTGGGCCTTGACCTCGAAGAAGATTTCTTCGATAAGAAGATCGACGAACAATGTCACAATCTCCGACTCCTCTCCTATCCACCGATCAAGACAAGTCTACTTCAAGGCGACGGCCAGGCGAGGGCTGGATCACATAGCGGTCTGTCCGGTTTGCCTGACATTCTGCCCTAGACTCATGGTTCCAACGGCTACAGATTATGGAACACTCACTCTTCTTTTCCAAGATTCGGTATGGTTTATGCTTGATATAGACCATTGTACTCATCCTTTTCGTTGCTAATAGGTAAGAGGGCTTGAGGTTCAAAATCCTCATACAGGCAATTTCGTTCCTGCGACGCCTATCGTAAGTGATTTCAATTGGCTGTACAATCCACCCATGAGTACCAACCTTCAGCCCGGGACAATCGTTGTAAACGTTGGAGATCTTCTCGCACGGTGGAGTAACGATGTTTTGCGTTCCACGTTGCACAGAGTGGTCGCGCCACCTGCCAGAAAAATCAACGACAAAGAGGCTATCACACCAATACGCCAATCGATTGCCTTCTTTTGCAATCCCAATTTTTCTGCTCAGGTGGCTTGTCTGCCAAATTGTGGTCCAGAGGCAAAATATCCACCGGTTAACACGGGTGAATATATTGTAGGACGATTAGCAGTAACGTATTCTTGAAACATCAAGGACTATGGTACATGGTGCTGGGGCCTGGTATCCTAAGTATCGGTGCGTGAATAAAGAAGATCATGAGCAAAACCATTTGTCGGCAAAATCAGTCAATCGAAGTCGTGATCCTCGTTATCGAAGGAAAATTCTTTCTTCTGGTCGGCAGTCCACTTGCTGATGTCCCAGCTTGGACCCTTAACTGGCCCCTTGGGTACTGTGGCGAGGTATGCTTTATAATCCTTCCAAACTCGTGACAGAACCAGATTGTCTTCATTGGGTTGTCCAGCCCCAGCATACCAAACTTTCGGCTCCTCCTCAGCAGCTGCCCGTTCCTCTTCCTCCTCCCTCATATCGTCCTTGACAGCGGCCTGATTGTTAGAGTCGAGTCCAGCGATCCATTCCTCGAGCCACGCCTTCTCGTGCGCAAGATCTTCAGAGGTCTTACCCTCCACAATTTTCTGACCGAGACGTTTACAGTAGGGTCCATAGGACGCAGAGCAAGACTGGTTCTTCATGTCATGAGCCCAATCAGCCGTGGTTTTAAGGAACGTCTCAAGGTCTGGAAGATCCTTCAGATTAAGTTTGCCTTGAGCTTCCAAACCGCGGAGTGTGGCTACAACCAGCGCCCCATATGCTTTATCGGTCTTCTTGACCCTGTCGGCGTCATCGCACACTATTGAACAATCAATTGGATATTGCAATACAGGAAGCCAAAGACACCGATTACTTGGCCAAGACGAATCGTCAAGGTTGAACAAGGCAAGACCCTCAAGGAGATGATACGCGTCTTCATAGCTTTTCTTTGTGATTTTAGTGTTTGCAGAGGCGAGGGTTCTATCGACGAGATCTAAACACGCGTAGGAGTAGAAATCTGTTACGAAAGTATCTGGTAAAAAACGCGTCCGGGCGGCGTTGAGTAAAAACGCATACCATTGTAAATGTACATGTCATGTTGATCAGGATCTCTGTTGAACGCTTTTTTGGACAAATCTTCGTAGATATTTTTTCCCGCAACGGAGACAAACATGTCATGACTTAGAAATGTGTATCCCGCAGGAATGAGAGATTGAACTCGCTGTTTGACCAAGAGTACTTAAATAAGTGACACTGGAAAGTATCACAGCCACAGGCACACTTACGGTTGCAGCCATCGAACAGACGAAACTTGGGTGGGGAGGAAAGGAACGAATTTGGTTTCTTCAGAGGTTGAGTTTTTGAAGGGCACTCGGGGACGCGGAGATGCAATTTATAATTTGATAAATTACACCAGAAGCACTCATCACGGGAAGCAGATCAAGTACATATAATCCCGGGCCCCATAATCCCTGAGCAAATTTCTAGCTCAAGACTATCAATTTTATGCTGAAAGGGAAAAAAAATTTATATGCAAGATGGTTACGTAGGAGCAATTATCATGTAGGTCAAAAGGTGTCGTTAATGTAGTTGGAGAAACGCATTATGATATCGACTGACATACGTAGAAAAATCATTCCGAAGCTCTTTACTTCTTCCTAAACAAGCCCAGGGTATGCTGACCACCACATGAGACAGATATTGCCGCCCACGAGCCGCCTTCTTTGCGCACGACAATTCGGGGGGTCTTTACCTCTTCATCGGCAACACCCAACTCGCCCTGGATGCCTTGACCCCAGCAGTACAAAGCACCACCTTTGGTGACTGCCATGTTGTTATGAGAACCAGAAGATACTTGGACAATTGGGTCCTCCATGTCAGGAAAGGTGACCAACGAAGGTTCAGGGAGGAATTCCGAGTCCATGCGGTCCTTGAATGCTGGATCGTCATCGGCTAATCCAAGTTGACCCGCATTGGAGCGACCACAAGCATAGACCTTGCCGCTGGCCGTGAGGAATAGGGTATGATGATCTCCTCCAACGATCTGCTCGACCGTGTCACCACCAAGTTCTTCTTTGCTCAGCTGCTTAACTTTTTGAGGAAGCTGAACAACAGCGTCGTCAGTAGACTCATATCCCGTTCCAGTTTGGCCCATGCTATTGAGTCCCCATCCCCAAACATCGCCTTTGTCATCGACAGCAAAAGAGTGCCATGAGCCGGCACCAATCCTGACTGCTTTGCGACCGCGACTGCCAAGCGTAATTTTTTCTGGAACGGTTCCATGAATTTTCCGGCGTTCAAGAACTTTGCGACCTAGTTGAGCTTGCTCTCCAGCTCCCCATGTGAGTACATTGCCGTGAGTGGTCAGGACAAGAAGGTGATTCGTTCCGGCGGCGATAGCGGAAACTTTTTCAATGTCTCCCGGCTTATGCGGGAGTTCCAGGATCGGAGTCGGATGAAACTGATGCTTTAATCCACTCGAGAATCCGAGAGATCCTTCGTTTGCCTAGAAAGATGTCAAACGGAGAAGTAATGGGCACAACTAGACACGCGTACGCGGAAAGAACCCCATACTCTGAGGTCACCGTGGATACTCAGAGCTGCACAAATACTGTCACCAGTCGCGACTTGAACTGCACGGAATTTTTCATCGACCAGTGAGGTCAGGGGATGCGGAATACTTGTGAGTTCATCGACATCCAGGAAAGAACCGGGTTTTTCGGGATCGGGAACATCTTGTGTAATACGCCCCAATGCAGCATCGTCATTAGTCCCGCAGGTCCAAATCTGGAGATGCGATGAGTCAGGTATTAGTGAGGAAGGGAAAAGATACGCACAGTCCCTTTCTCATCGACAAACAGTGTGTGGAGACCACCAGCCGCGATCGCCTCAAGTCCCGATCCGACTTCTCCAAAGGTACCCGCTTGCATTTGCCCCTCGACCCACGTATTCCGCTTGGGCTTGTCATGCTGGCCTAGATCATCTGACCCCATACCGAACTGACCAAAGTTCCCAGCACCCCAGGCGAAGAGCTGGAGACCAGGTCGCTTGACCTCTGGTGGCACAGGCAGCGGGTTGAAGTACGGTCGCTTCTGAGGTACTGGTTCCTTTGCGATCGATGCGAGCTTCTCACTAGGTTGCTTTTTCACAGTATGGTTGGCCTTTTTGGATGCCGGTTTGCGCGAAGATCGCGAGACCTGGACAGGAGGATCATTTTCTGGTTTTTGGGCTGTGGTAGTGCGAGAGCGTTTCGGAAGGGGAGAGGCGGCACGTTCCTGCGAGGCAGCTCGTTTTTTGGATGTATTGCTTTTGATGGATCGGTTGGATGCCGCTTTTTCTAGCGGTGTCGGCTCTGCTTTGGATGCAGGTTTTACGGAAGCAGCTCGTGCTGAGCGACGGAGAGTCATTTTGGAAGTATAAAAGCCCAAGAGACTACCAGGGGTCGTGATGGACACAGCGAGCACCAACTAAACGCTGGTGGGTAGATAGTGGTAGGATGAAACAGCGAATATCACCGCCGAGCCACAGTGAGTTAAACCGTGAAAACAACACGTGATCAGCGCGCGTTGTGGGTGCTTGTTGACGCGCCGACCATTTGTTGAACTGCCGCCACATCAGTCAGGGTCCAGTCTGCGAGAAGCTGTCAGCTTCTGTATAGCAAGCTCTATCTTTCTCATCTATGACCGTTCCATAAATACACTGACTCTCTGGCAGATCGACATGAGCTAAGAGCTTGCTTGAAAGGCCTTTTACCCTTTCAAGAACGTTGTGTAGGTTCAATGCTTCCTCCGTCACCGAGTTTCATTCTACTCATGGACGGTGTCCATTTTTATGTGCATTAAGCTAATATACAAGGTGTCTGTCTATGCAAGGGGGCTGATGAACCTAATGATTGGGCCATGCCATCAAGTGAGGAAGAGGGCACCTGAGAAAATACTACAGGTAAAACTTGGCAACGAAGATGATGAGAGGTATTCAGCCGTAGTGAAGGACATATTCTGTAGGGAAAACTTGAGTAAGTCACCATGTCTCCACTTTAGAAACATACATGGCCAATTTCAATAACCTTTACCTTGACAATTTTTTTCCTGTAGACTAGCTTGGAGTTATGAATTGGTAAACGAGGATGACGCACCCTATTCTCTTCAGACAGCATTGGAAAGGAAGCAACCATTCTGATCAGGACTTGCAAATCAATGTGTACTGCATCCTGACCATGGCTGGCTTTCTCCATTAGGCGACAAGGCGAAACCAAGGGGTGTACTTAACGAGAAATGGCAGACCTGGGTATTGAACTTTTTTCCTATTACTTCTAGGATGATCCTCCTGCCATTGGCAATGAGCGGTCAAAGGAGAACTTGAGTTCATCAAAATCCTGATTGTTGTATGATCGGAGGAAAAAACTTGAAAGAAGTTCAAGCGCTCCTCATCATTTCTATAGCCCCTTTATCAGGGGCTGGGTGCACATGCAATCGCCCGAGGATGTTGAATGCGTGCTTCAGGATATGCAGGGTGCTGGAGCACAACCTTCCCTTGGAAATTTGACGGCACTCATGGATGTCTAGCGCCGTACCTTGATTGTCGATGAAGGGATTATTTTCTGTAAGTATGGTGTCGTTAGACATAGTACGCTGCCGACTGTCTAGATCTTCCGTGACGTCCTCTGGTCTGATATCCAAGAACAAGGACCGAACAGATAACTCGAGGGATCAGGGGAAATATTCTCTGCGTCCCCCTTGTCCATCTTTCTGCCGCCGATGACTATCTTGCGATTGCGATGGTTTGGAAGGATATGCATACTTGAGGGTTCTCTTTTGATTCGAATAACTGGAATCACTTGTCTGTGGCCATGGTGCTGCTGGCCAGATCAAACGTGCATTCAAGGTCATCGAACGCGTCATCATACCCGATGAGAGAGTTGAACATTCACTCTTGCAAAACATGAGATCGCTACCCTTGAACCTCGCCACTCATTTTCGACGTAATCCTAGAACGTGTCGAAGATGAGGAGTCCGAGGTGCCCAGCGTTCCTGTCGTGCGAAGCATGATGCATAAATCGGCATATAGCAGCTATGATATAACGTCGAGAACGAATCCTTATAAGTGTGAGAGATGATCAACAGGATCGACGATAGATATCTCAAAAAATTTTAACTGGCTCTCGAGCATGAAAGAACAAGGCAGTGGTTGTGGCAATGGAGGAATACACCGAGCAATACAGCTGGAGCTAAAACAAGATGGACAAAGCAGAACTGGGGAGTTTGCGAAGGTTACAGTGTACAGGTATCAGGTCCCAAAAGTCCTTCAGGAAAAAGCGCAAGACGCGTATTGTTATGAGAGGATCGGTGTATTTGGGTGGGTCTGTTTTACGACGAAAATATCCAACCACATTCGCCAACTTTGTCAGCTTAAAGAGCTTTGCCTTCTTGTTTCTTGTAGAGGCCTGAACAGTTTCTTTTCGAGGGCTAACGTCTCTGCAATCAGGAGGAAATGCTATTCCCGTCCGGACCAAAATTGGTATCCTTGGCGGGTGAGAGGGCGGGCATCTGTAGTGGATTTTTGGGGAAATGGAGTCCTGAAACACAGAATTTGGCATTTCCACTGGTAATGAGTCTCAACTGGTACTTAGCAAGTTATGTGCAGAGGTGTATGTCAGAGCGGGAAGTCAACGGTTGTCACAACCGGTGTGACTTTTGCGAGCTCTGGCCACTGACAGCCACTGACAAGTGAATGCATTCGACCAGGGCACACTCATTGGCATGGTCATCGTTGATAAATTTGCTTCCCTGGGCTAGGTTGTCGCCTCGTCCGATTTTGGCTGTACGTTTTTGCCGTATGAGGGCCCTCAACTTTCCAACATTAAGAACCTACGCAGCGGTCACTCCATATCAAAGCTCGATATGCTCCCTTTGCATCGAAGGGCAAACCCTTACTCAATGAGGAACAAGAGTGGGTCCTTGACTGGTTACTGCTACTTTAAACTAAGAATATCCAACGTAAACGTCAGTTTCACTGTGTCCAATCCTGCAACCGGAGAAAGTCTCTGCAAGTGAGTGAACAGCATGCCTCGCCCTGGAACCATGAACATATGTTGTATCGAACAGAGTCGCGTCAGTATCAGAGGAGTTTGTGAAAGAAGCGATCGACGACGCGCAGGATGTCTTTCAGTCAGGAGTATGGTCCAAGGCCCCAACTATCCATCGATCCAAAGTCCTCTCGAAGCTCGCACGCCTTCTGGAGGAGCGGATACCCCAATTTGCCGTGATTGAGACACTACAGACAGGACGTACAATCCGTGAAATGAATGCGCAATTGAGCCGTCTGCCTGAGTGGCTGTGAGTAGGCATTGCTACCGCTACGACGCGACGACACGGCCTCAGACATGTGCTTAGCGACTATTTCGCAGCCGTACTTCGGACTCACCAAGGTTTTGTAGCGCCGACACAAGGGAATTTATTGAACTATGTTCAACGCGTGCCGCTAGGAGTTGTTGCGCAAATAACTGTGAGGATGCTGTTCAATGAATTTGTTATCGTGTCTTGAACTATTACTACAGCCATTTAACCACCCGCTTCTCATTGCTATCAAAAAAATTGCGCCTGCGTTGGCAGCTGGAAACTCCGTTGTCGTGAAACCGTCTGAAGTGTGTCACGTCTCTCCATGCTGAGGCACTTCCCGCTGAACCTTCTGTACCTAGTTGGCACCCATCACGGTCTTGGACTTTGCAGAAATGGCAAGCCAGGCTGGAAGTAAGCTGTTACTTGTCTTGACTTCTGTGGTGCGACAATTAACACAAAACTCTCCAGTTCCTGCTGGAGTCCTTACTGTACTTCCCGGGATCGGCACTACTGTTGGCAAAGCAATTGTGAGCCACCCTCATATCCGGAAGATCGATGTCACAGTAAGTAGTCCACTTATCCCGAAGTCTTTCCTAATTGGCCATGAGGCAAGTAATCAAACGGGTCGGGCTGTAGGCCAAGTAGCAGGGGCAAATATCGCTTCCTTCACAGCAGAACTAGGCGGGAAGGTATGCTCGTCTATCGTATCAGAGTAATACATCTTCATTCCGTACACACAGGCACCCATCCTCGTTTTTGACGATGCGGACATCAAGTCAGCAGTCAACGGTGTCGCGTTTGCGTCCTTCATTGCTTCGGGTCAGACGTGTGTGTCTGGTACAAGGATCATCGTCCAGGATAGTGTTTACGACTCATTTATCCTTGCTTTGGTTGAGAAGACAGAGAGCATCAGGAGGAGAATGGGCGATCGTAAGTTGGACTCTCAACAATCTCTTGACAAAGTGTTTCGACATTGCAATAGCGATGAATCCCCAATCAACCATGGGCCCAGTCATTTCTGAGTATCATCTGAAACGGATTGAGGGAATACTTGGCAGGATGAAAGCTAAGGTCCTGTGTGGTGGACATAGGCTGACTGGAGCATCTCCCTTAGATGGCTTCGACTACACCAACGGGTCATTCTTGGCACCAACCATTATCGAAGACGTCAAGTCCACAGACGAATTGTGGCAGGAAGAAGTGTTTGGTCCTGTCATCGTTGTCCGGCGCTTCAAGGTGTGTGTTTTGAAAGAGATCCAACAATATCTAATCTTTGTGCAGGATGTTGAAGAAGGTGTTGCACTAGCCAATGACTGCAAGTATGGGCTCGGTGCAGGCATTTGGACTTCAAATCTCTCCCATGCACATCGCGTGGCAGCGGATATTCAGACTGGCTTGTGTTGGGTGAATACACATCATAGGAATGACCCGAGTTCTCCTTGGTATGTGGCGGTCTGTCCACTGAAACAGAACAGCGCTTAAAGAGTTTCATTAGGGGTGGTATGAAGGAGAGTGGAATCGGTAGAGAGAATGGCATTGAGGCTTTTGAGGCTTGTAAGAACCTCATCTTCCCGGTGCTAGTCATATGTCTATAACTTCGTTTGTTATGTCCCAGATTCTCAAACCAAGTCGACGATTGTGAACACCTCGACGTTAGAAGAAATGAGGAAGGACGACTGGTTCTCAGATTCGGACACGCCTCGAAGATACGGGTAGCCCACACCTGTTCATTAGTCCTACATAACAATGCACAAAGAAAAATTACATGTGGTATGTGATACAATGGGTTCCTAAGATTTCGTGTCAATGATCGTCATAAAATATTGAGATCAAGCTGTCGTCTTGACTGCTTCGTGCGGTGTAGGCGTCTAAATGGGACAATGAGTGAGCTAGAGAAGGATTTCATGCAACAGACAAAGAACCGACCTCTGCAACTTCCACCGGTGGCTCGTCGATGAAATCTGGTACTTTGTTCAAATCTGCGAGGTAGGAAGTACCTTCCTCCTCTTCTTCCAATGCGAGTGCGTCCAGTTCTGTTCTGAGATCAGCTCGGGAGTATTCTTAGGTAGAGACTGGACTCGCCAGCTTCGAGATCAGCTTCATCAAGCTCATCTGGAACAGCATAAGAACGACCAAGCGACTCCTGTATCTCGTTTGCCTGTTCTATTAGTTCCTCCATTTCAAAGTGCATATTCTGCAGGACGTAATTAGCGGTCTGACTGTAATACAGCATAGACGGGCTTATAAGTACCTCGATCTTATCAACATCGATCTTTCCATATTGCTTTCGCATCTCCTTGTTTGCAATCTGCATTGCGTCAACGGTGGCCATTGTATTCCTCAAATTATCAGTCGTCATGGCCGCGGATTCCATATTGAACGTTTGCTGCGCCAGCTGGGCTATTTGACCTTCGTACAGCTTTTTTTGTCGAAGTGTCCTCAAAGCGCGTTGTTGTACTGCATCCTGGAGTATGTGTCACCTCATGTACAGAATTGAAAAGATAAACACACGCCTTTCCTGGGCCATTTCGCAACTTTGACAATTGGTCTTTATACCGCGCAAGTTCTGCATCTAGCTTTCTGACCTTAACCTCTATTGAAGCTACACGGGCATCGGTCTGCGATGAGGTCATCATTATGAAAGATCGCGTCCAGATTGAGATACTGACGGATGCGATCGCGTCTTGGAGGGTGGGTTTTGGTTTTTTGGTTGCTGAGGCGCCAAAGAAACGATTCATGTGGTAAGGTATAGAAGGAAATGCGGCGCAGCAGTCGCTGGAAAGAAGACGGTGGTAACAGAGACAAACAACGCGGCCAGACGTGTCCCACTCTTGAAGTTTCCTTGCAACCATGCCTCAGTCATTCCGTAGTCCGTCCTCAAGGTCTCCGTCTCCATCTTTCTCCGAGTCGTCGGGAAATGAAGAAGGCACGTTTCCCCCTAGCGATGCTCTTGGACTCGGGCCTTCGGCTTCCCGACCTGGATCACCCCGCAATCTGGATACCATTCATCTAGAAGACGTGGAATCCGACAGCGTTACATGCCTGTGGGACGAATGTGGCCAAGTGTTTACACATCTCCCGACACTGATCTCGCACATTCATGAAGGTCAGCTCTTTGCTATCGATTTCTTTGAACAATCTCAAATCTTGGAGACCCACAGACCATATTGGTGTACATAAATCAAATTATACCTGCGAATGGGCAACCTGTACACGACGTGGCCTTCCGCAGACCTCTCGCTTTGCTCTCATCTCACACATACGATCTCACACTGGAGAAAAACCCT
Source organism: Termitomyces sp. K1Ac (assembly GCA_017657355.1). NCBI lineage: Eukaryota > Fungi > Basidiomycota > Agaricomycetes > Agaricales > Lyophyllaceae > Termitomyces > Termitomyces sp. K1Ac. Next base: position 36,855 of record JAGGAS010037622.1, on the reverse strand, counting down.
TCAATTGTACACTTCCTGGTGAGTTTCACATGTATGATCGAGGACCCCTTCTAATCATATCCTTTAACTAGAATGCGACAAATCTTTCACTCGTTCTGATGCTCTCGCCAAACATCTACGTCTACAACACAATATTGAGCCACCAGCGCCGGGTCGTGGGGGCTACAGAAAGCGCAAACGAGGAGCTGACGATCAAGGATCCACGACGACATCCACATCTCATGCGCCACCCGTGGGGGCTACAGAAAGCGCAAACGAGGAGCTGACGATCAAGGATCCACGACGACATCCACATCTCATGCGCCACCCTCTGGCATTCCGAATGACAACTCCGGGGCTTTCACCACGTTGAAGTTCGAACCCAGTCCATATCCAGACGATTCAAAACCATCAGCCTCTGCCAACGGTCACCGCCGATCACCTAGTCCCCATCATCGACTTTCACGACATCGTGCCGGCTTTCCTGACCACGATGGCCCCGATGACGATGACGGATACAATTCGACAGGATCAGATGTACTTCCGGAGTACCTGCAGAAACAGTATAACCCGGAAACAAAGACGATTCAAGGCCGTTCACCGGCGATGGTTAGGTACCTTTTGATGAAGGCAAAACATCATTATGCGCTTGAGCAGCATGAGGCTCTCCTTGAGCAGCTGCGTTTAGCAAAGGCAGAGTTACAAGATCAGCGGGACCAGAAGGACGCTGCTCTTGACCAGCTACTTGGAACTATGTTTGGGTATGTGGTGGTATCAAGATATTTTCCTACGCTGACTGGCTTCTTATGTGTAGCCCAAGAGCTGAAGAGTTTATGTTACCAGTGCCCGGAACGATGGAGATGTCACCATACCCATCGACAATGGCTCCACCTCCACACATGAACGGGAACGGCCGTTGAGTATCTGGTTACTGTATTGTTATAGTTCACTATGTATGTTAAAGCTTGTTAATTCTTGATTTGAGTGTCGAAATTTGACGATGAGTGAAAATAAAATTTTGGATAACAATCCATGTTATTGAATTCCAATGATAAATGATTAGTAGAAATTATCTTCCATGAGATAGGGGAAGGTATCATGAGAGGAAGCCTCTAATAGCACCGCCAACATTGATGACATCAATCCTACCGCTAATTAGCGCTTCATACGAGACAAATATCAAGCCAACACTCACAAAAATGTATCATGACCCCATACGCCCCCGAGCTCGTAATAGCTGACACTATTGTTCCCCGCCATCCGCATGGCATCCGCAACCTCGCGCTGTTGTTCCACCGTAAATAGGATGTCGCTCTGTACACCAAGAACGAGTGTTGGTATGTGTGCGAGGGGCTGGAGACCTTTGGCTAGGTCGAGGAGATGCGGAGGTGGGTTGAGCGGCGGTGGATGGGACTTGGAATGCGAGGTTTTGTGGAATGAGTGGGAAGCGCTAGAAGGCAAGTCGGCATCAGGAGCTGAAGATGTGGAGGGAGTCAGTTTGAGCTCTTGCAGAGCGGGGAATGTCATGTCGAATAGATCCATCGCTTTGGAGATGTAGATTAGTGAGTTGGCGTCGTATTTCAGACAGAATTGTTCTCCCTAGTAAATGTCAGGTTGAGATTTTTTCACATTTGCTAAGAGAAGATACACATACCTGATGGTCGAGGTATGTTTCGATGAGAAAATCGGGACAGAGGGCGGGTATTCGAGTGGTTGAGAGATCTTCCGAGGCAGGACGGGGTCGGACCTGTCGTCCGAAGCGTTGATCCCATTCTGGTCCTGACCGGTATGTGATGGTAGCAATTTCTATATACGAAGTGTCAGCATTGGCTATAGAAGAGGGCAATACACACGTACGTCTTGCTAGTTTCATCCCGGTATGAGGTGGGAGTGCGTCGTAATAGAATCCATTATTCCAGTTGGGGTCTGCCATGAGAACTACATGGTGGAAAAGTCAGAAAATCGTGTTGAGGATCAAATACAGCACTAGCATACCACTTCTTTGCGCGAAGCGCATGGCCACACTTGAAGGGGTACTGCGTGCTGTTCCACTGATGCTAACGATCTTGCCAACGCGATCCGGATGTAACCAAGCAGTCGCAAGACTCGACATAGCGCCCATAGAGCACCCAACGCTCGCGTAAAGTTTGTCGATCTTAAGATGGTCCAAGAGGCACCACTGCGCGCGAACCATGTCAAAAATGGAGAGAACAGGGAACGTAGTTGCATACGGACGGCCTGTCCTAGTATCTATTGACGAAGGACCTGTTGACCCGTAGCAGCCACCAATGACATTCGTACAAATGATGTAGAATTGGTTGGTGTCTAGTGCCTTTCCCGGCCCGATGAATTTCTGCCACCAGCCATCAGAGGGGTTCGCAGACGTAGATGCGGCGTGCGAAGAGGCAGAAAGACCAGTGTGAAGTAGTATAACATTATCACGGTTCGGTGAGAGGGTGCCCCAGGTCTCGTAAGCGATGTCAAATGAGGGCAAGGGCTCTGGCGAGTACACCATGGGCAACGGGTGTGTGTGGTGATAGAGTTTGTATGACGCTGGGTTCGGACGGGCATAGGTAGGTTCTGGACCAGATTCACTCTGGGTGGAAGAAGAAGAGGATGATGCTCGTGAGTTTTCCTTTAACATGGACTCTCGGGTTGCGTGGGCCTCGACACAAGGGAAATGAGGCGAGCGCGTGGAGAGCGAGCGGAATCTAGCAGCCCTGGAGAGACGAGTAGGAGCATTTCGGAGGATTTGTCTCGAGAGAATGAGCTGAGCAGACATATCTAACTTGTAATAATCAAGTCAAGTTGCAAACGCTGACCACATTTTTTTGTGATTGCAAGAAATGGCGTGATGACCCTAACCCTAGAATCAGTGCTCGATGACTAATCATCTAGGGACGCCACCTCTACTACCATATTGGGAATCTCAGTTTTCTCTATGGAGGACGATAATCCGGAATTCCTCTATGACACGCATATAAGTACAGTCTATGAAGAATACTTGTTAGATTCCATTATGCCATGAACGAGAATCCAAGTCCATCCCCATCTACCTCCATCACGCTTGTCCCCACGTTAGTCCTCGCCCTATGTGCCTTCCTTGCTCGCTTCGCCTCCTTCTTCAGATTTTTTCGGCTCAATGGATTGCCGCGATCCATGCTCCTGAGCACATGCTCATCAGGTGGCGCATCGTACGCAGGGACGTCACGCGCCTTACGCTGGCGTTTCGGTTGCCGCGTCGCATATGCAGGGACAGTCTCGGGACCGACCATCGGCGCATTAGCCGTGTCGGGAGGAGGTGACGGTGACCTCGCACGTTTCCGCGGATTTGTGGGGCTCATTCCAGTGTCGTTCATTGTGTGTGGCCTGAGACAAGTGTTGGCGATATATTACCAGTAAACGTGAAAATAGTAAGCTTACCCATCAGCCATCATTGAATCGCCACCTTCTGCATCGAAAAACATGTCTCCATCTTCATCGACAACGCCATCCACCGGCATGTTCTCAGAGAACGCCCCAGCATCAGCGGCACCGAACAGTCCTGCGAGCTCGAAAGGTTTCGAGAACGAGGAGACGATTTGAGCCTGTCCGACGTTCTCAGCACCTGGGGCAATCACTGGGTCTGCGGACGAGTTAGGGTTTGTGGACACTGGCAATCATTTAGCATCGAATGTAGGCGGGGGATTTGAGTTTGACGTACCAACAGAGGGAATCAGCGAAGGATGAATAGCAGGAGGTTCAGAGTAGTATGGAATCTTTTGGTTGTTCCAGTCCTGTAGCACATGTCGGGCGGCAGAGTTGACATCAGGAGTTCCTCCCTACAAAGATTCAATACGATCCACTTTCGTGAAAAGTTAGTGTATAAACCTTGAGAAGTCTGCCGCTCGTCATTGCCAGCATTGTCAAAAACTCTAGTGTGGAAGTCCATTCTGGGAGGTTATATATCTTTTGTATAGTAGTAACAGGTGTCCGTCCCAGAATTTCCTCGACTAACTTGATGTTAGATGAATGCGATGGACAGGACATTACCACCCACGTACCGACGGCTATAGGGTCTTCTACATCTTCCACTTTGACTACATTCCGTAACAGAACATTAGACTTGGATAGAGCCTTTCCACCAATGAAATAATCTTCGTCAAAGACGACTCCGGGTGAGTCGATGATCCGCATCCCGCGCTCCAGTTGAATAGATTGCAGGTCTTTGGTATGACCTGCCTGTGCTGCAACGGCGCAAACCTTGAATCATAGGAATGTTAGATAGTCTCGTAGTAATATATTCGTGTAAAACATACTTTACTCCGCTTCAGACTGTTGATCAAACTACTCTTACCCACATTCGGGTAGCCTACAACTCCAACAGTGACACTGCCTGCCTTTGGCTTATAAGCTTTCAGTAATTTGAGCAGAGAAGGGGCAGTTCTTGAAGATATATTATTGCGTTGCGAAGAAGTCGAAGACAAGAATGGGAGAGTCGGTGTCGAATGTCGGAGGTGTTTTAGCCATTGTTGTGCATTTTCCTTGGGTATGAGATCTAGATGGCCCAGTGAGTACCATCTCGTAAAACGAGCAGATAAACACACCAATCTTGTTGAGTACAAATACCAGCTTTTTACCCTCCATCTCTCGCCGTCGGACCTCTTCCTCAACCAGTCGGCTCCGGCATCCCTCTGGGTCTCGAGCGTCGAGAACAAGGATAATGATATCACTCTCATCGATGACCTTGTGGAGAGTCTTGAGGTAGTACTTGCGCAACTGTTCCTTTGTTTTGCCGCTTGTATTAGTCGATGAAGATGGATCCTCAGGATACAGCCCTGAAGTCAGCTCTGCAGCTTGAGCGCGAAGGGCAAGAGTCGACAAGGTCGGTTCTGAAGCCATCATGCTGTCTGGATCCGAGCCGTGGTTTGTAGGGACCTGGATTACCACAAGTTGGTGATGTTTCACATCTTGAATACGCTGGAACCCACTGTAACGGCCTTCTTCTTGCCATGATTCCGTACTCTCTCCTTCAAATCGGGTAAACGAGGAATACCAGGGTCCTTCTTGAGTTCTACGAATGATGATTTACAAGACTGCCACAAAGAATCAAAGATGACTGACTTGATTTCAGTGGTATAGTAGGTTTCTTGGACTCTATCGAGGAAGATGTCAGCAGCTGCGAGCCCAGCGATCTGAGAGAATCGTACTTGTTCGTCCCATTGTCATATTAGTTTCAGGAAGACGCGCGGTAATAACAGGGTCAGCCAGCTCAAAAATCTGAGTCATGTGACTTCTTCGGTTGACGTGCAACAGGTTGCCTGAAGTTGCATGTCGCAATGTCGGGCAGGGCCGTGCGACGGACCTACTTAGAGGCCCACATGGACGAGCGCAAAGGCTTTTCAAGGACCACCACCTCTGTGCACGAGACTGTTTCCTCAGGGACCGACTCGTCGGCATTCCTTGGCTCAGTGCTCAGCCACACGCTGATCGCAACAGAACCATCTGTGTTATTTCCTGCTAGGAGACACAAGAAACGTGGTAGCCTCTCTGCACTTATAGGGAATCTTCCAAAGGATGTGAGCATATGACTGGCCTCGAATTAAATTTCTATCACTCGTGCCTAACACGTGTTGGCCGTGCGTTCAGATATCTCTCTTGATTCGTTCTCACAGCTCCTCTCGCCGACCACTCCGTGTCAGCTCCCTGTTTTGTCTTCACCTTGTCACCTCTGACCAAATTTCTTCAGCAAATTCAGGATACTCATGATAGTTCTAGTGACATGCTTCAAGACGACGAACGGCCGGCCAGAAAGACATTCCGCGAGAACAGAGTGAGCATGCTTAATCTGTCTTGCAGTCTTCTTTATGAATTTACATCTGATCTTATTCACACAGTTATATCGTTTCATCACGCGATCACTTACGCGCTCTAGATCGCGTTCGCGTTCCCGAACAGGCCGCGATACTCCTCCGCCCGTAGACCTCAACGAACCCGTCCCAGACATCCCTCCATCGCGGAACGGTCGCGCACGAATAGATAGCATGGGGCAATCAGGGCCCTCTAAGCCAGTCACGCGCATTCCTTCGCGCCCACTATCATCTACGACCGCTGGGACCAATACCACCATCACTCCAACCACTCCTCGCGCAAAGAAACGACCACCATCTTCAATTCCTATCCCAAAAGACTCGACACCAAGACCCGCATCAACAAAAGCCCCTGCTCCACGCAAAAAGCTGCACACCATCTTTGGGATCCCCCTGTCCAGCCCTCAAAAGCCACATTTTACTTCTCCGAATCATAGTAGTACAAGACTCTCTCCAGACGTACATCCACCAGGGCACGACGATTTTCAAGACGACGATCCCACTCCAAAAGCCCTCAAATACTTTCCTCAATCTCATTCCCGACCAGAAAGCCCGAGTCCAGCAGCACAGCAAAAGCTCAGCCACAATCCTAGTAACAGCAGCGCTGGCACATCAGCACCAGGGTCATCGAAATTGCAAAGACACCTCAACGGAGGACCGAAAACGCCTCCACCCCCTTCAGCAGATGTTGTATCCGCTCCAATTAGGAGGCCCTCGATCTCCTCCCATCGCCGCGATAATAGTGCAAGCACTAGCATCAGCAACCGCTCCTCACCATCTTCTGCACGAGGCACTATCCCAGTGAAGCCTAAAGCCGCCGGTTCGATCGGATTACCGCCGATACCCCTGCCACGCATTGCATATACGCCGCCAACTCCGCAACAAGAGCGGCCAGGGCTGCCAGGCCATGCTCCCGAGATAGCGAAATCTTCGTCCCTCGGACATAGCTCTCGGAAAAACTCGGCTGATCATAGTCGTAGAGTGGAAGGTGAAGATGGTCTGGGCGACCTGAACGGACACGCCAGGGTGAAGATGGGTCATTCACGTGGACACTCGCGTAGGTCAACAAAACATGGGAGTTTTGATTTTGAGCGGCCTGGATGGAGTGCATCGATGCAGCGGACTGTTAGTGGGGCGACTACGGGTTCTGGAACAAGCACGACGGGAAATGACTGGGGCCGAGGCCTTGACGGGCTCGTTGGAGGTATCAGAGAGAGTGCGATGGGGCCTGGGTTAGCTGGTGTTGGGACGTTGCAGAGAGATGTTTCGTTGAGGAGAGGAAAGGAAAGAGAAGAGATGTTGAACCGTGTAAGGGAGGAGCAGCGGCGAAGACGTCGAGCTGAGGTTCAATGCAAAGAGAAATCCGTAGCTCAAGAGTTCGGAGTGCTTCCCCCGAAGAGTCAAACTTTACAAACTCCTGCTGCGCGCGCGTTATCGCCCGAAGACGCCCGCGCAACTGCATCAGGGAAATCCTCGAGTTGGGGTAAGAAGCATGGGACTCTTTTGGGGAAAGCCAAGGTCACTACTCTTGGTGTATCTCTTGGGCCCTTTGCGTTTGAACCACCTGTCCCCTCACCGACCTGGAGTACCACAAGCGCAGGAAATGTGCCTAATAATAACAAAGACGCGCCACTTACTGTCTCGTGGGCTGGAGAGAAGGGCCGAGATAAGCCTCAATTAAAGATAGACTTGAATCGTGATAAGGAGAGATGGTTGGATAGGGAGAAGGAAAGGCGTTCGCAAAGTGCTCAGCGAGGCGACCGTGCACCTGTACCCGTACCTGTCCCCGTTGCAAGCGCAACCATGGGCTATCGATCAGGTATGAAAGGACGTTCTTTGGACCTTGGCCTCGGGCTTTCCTGGGCTCCTTCGAGTGTTAGAGAAGATGCTTTACTCCCCTCTTCTGTTCTCCTAAGTCGATCGACGAGCAGCTCGTCCTCCCTCCTTCCGCGTTTTGTAGGAAAATCTGTTTCGGGGTCGGCTAATGGGCATAGTACCATTGAGGAGAATCCTCTGCTTGCGAGCGAAGTTGCGAAAGTGTTTAAGACTACTCTTGATGAGATGGGGTATAAAACTTTCAAACGATGTAAGCGTTGCTGGACCGCATGTCCTTAAGATTGACCATTGAATGCCTCTTTTAGATGTCGATCGCTTTGATGCACACGAAATCCCTTTCGATGGCCCAACCGGCATCGTCACTCGTGTTGAAAGATTGCTGACGTCGGCGCCTGGTCTCAACGAAGAAAGCAGACAACAATTATTGGACAACTTCATCCGTGTTGTTCTTCAGCATGCATAACCTTTGGCCAAGTCATCGTACCCAGGTCTTCCATGTCGTAGGTGCCCATCGTCAGCAGATAAAACATCCTTCTTGTTTTACCTGTTTCTAGAACTTCTAAGTTCTTCACTTTGGTCTTTTTTCTTCTCCATCTGTTTTTGGGGTTCATTCATGTCATCTGCACTTTCCACGTACCATATCTGTAAGCTAATATCTCCACCTTTATATCTTGATATTCCTTTACAGGCATTCACACATTTATTTGACGACACATTTCACGATCTACGCTCATCTTTGCAACGCTATCTAGTACGCACTCATTTTTACGTTCTTCATTGCACTCACACTTGATGTTTTTAATGCTTACATGTACTGCAATTATCGTTAGGATGATTAATGCATGTCCATATACTGCGATTGATATACATCTGTAGAAAGGTACCAAAAATATGAAAGAGATGAGATCTAGTAATAAACCTATGTATACTAGGCCTGTTCAGGTTGCTGGCCTTAGTGCCCGTAGCCGTTGAGCTAGCTTGTCATCCTCCTCGCCAATCGAGTCCTTTGCAGCGAACTCGGTCACTAGGTCAACGTCCTTCGCGGCAAGATCATGCTGGAGTTCAATATTGGCCTCCTCCGCCGTTTGTCGCAACAGTAGGTCTATTTGATCTTGTGGCGTTGCGGTAGCAGTTGTAGAAGACATAGCGTCCTCCATATATGAAGTCTGAACATCAAGATCGGCGAATTGGGACTCAAACTTGTCCATCACAAGAGAAATCTTCAATATCGAGTGAGAAAACAATCCCAATGATGCTAGAATGGTCTGCTCACCCGTTCTAGATTCATGCTATCCATCGCCTTGTCCATGCCCTTCACTACAGAAGACATGTTGCCTGTGATTTGGCGCATCGTAACCGCAGTCTCCACTCGACTCGCAACTGCATCTATACGACTTGATAATCGCAGGAGATTCAAGGACTCGGTCTTCTTCCGTATTGCATTAGAGGCATATATCCGTGCTCCGTCGTTGTTTCCCTGCTGTAATGCCTTGATGACCAGATCAACTGATGTTTGTCGAATCGTGCAAATTCTCAATACCTTCTTTACACGAGCCTTTTCTGCATTCTCGTCCTTCTGCGCCTTCTTCGCTTGCTTGTTCAGGCTCTTTGCGGTGAACTATTGAATGAGTGGGTTATCAGTTGCCCAATTGTCGTAAATGCGAACGATGTCTCACACCTTCAATTGAAAGAGAGTTTCTGCTCAATTTTAGTCAATGTCAAGAAAGGCTGAGATTGATTTATACACTCACTCTCGAGGTTGCTCATGATGGACGAGGCTGCGACGATCAGGCGGCAGTGCCTCAATTAAGGTATTACACGTGATAATTCCTGCACGTGCACGACGCGGTTCTCGAGCGCTCAGCTGTAGGGAACTTCGTGTACAACCACCAACTTGCTGGCAAGAGACATCATCGTTAGATATATCCATGGGGGTTTTAACCTACGTTAGGTGTGCAACATTACTGTCCTTTATCTCTCGATTACCTAGCCTCCTACAGTTATGTTGCTGTTTTAGGCGCCTTTGCTTTCGTTACACTTTCCCTTGGTATGCCCTCAAGGATCCTTTAACCCTAGTGACGGACTGAATCGTCTCCAGCTAGTGGTTTACTGTATGTGTCAGAACTCATCGAAGAGCACAGCTGCGCGGCCAAAGTGTACGGGCAAAGGGGTATATACGTGAGTACCTCGACCGGTTTGGTTTGCCATTCATGACCACAATTTATCGTTGTAATAATTTCTTAATAGGCCATAATTGCGCTCCATTTCCTATTGTACTTCTCAGAATCTCTCCCCTTTGCTCAGACGGCATTTTCGATAATCTGTCATGTCATCTACCTCCAAAACTTCTCAGCATCATGGCCGTTAATTTCCCTGACATCCGCATCCTTCCTCGCGTCATGTGTTTTCGTTGTTACAGACCATTTCCTATGGTTCTTCTACTTTGCTCGCATAACTCAGGAAGCGAGACACAATCGTAGATATGGAGGGTCTTTCACCAAAGTCCCTGGCTTTACCGAGATCGCGTCATTTTTTGGAATTTGTGTCTGGCTAGCTCCCTTGTTTCTCTTCCTTAGTCTGAGTGCGAACGATAACGCACTCCCAGTTTCTGCAGGTACTTCCATCTTTTCCCTCAAAGAAGCTGATGCTGATCACTTCACATCTCTAGCGGAACCAGGATCTCCCGCAAACGGTTCTTCGTCGATGCGCCTTGCCCAAACTCGAGTGTCGTTGTTCCGCTCACTTTTCTCCGTAGATAATCTTCCCCTCTTGCGCCCAAAAGGAGGGCACAGAACCGAAGGTCTTCTTGCACCTCAGTCTCCCAACTCCCAATCATCATTGATTCCACCTTCATCTCCGACAACTTCTCGTCACAATCCGATACCACCTCCACCACGCTCCCCAACCCTTGCAAGAACGCAGGAGATGGATCGATTGCTATCCCCAAGCTCGAGTTTCATACTCAATAATGCTCCACGGCGATCGATACCTGTACGGAGACAAACAGGCAATACTTCGGAGCCATCGACTCTTGAGCTTAAAAGATCATCTAGTTATCAATCGGGATAGTTGAGATAAAGCTTTTTGTACATATACTTTTGTAGAGAGCCACGAGCATTTCCGAGATAGTTGCAGATGAGTGGCGGTGGCAAACATGAGTTTACATAACTGTACAGCCACCGTTTCCCTTTTGGTGAACGCAGTCGTCAAGAGGCTGCAGCACCAAATGTACCTCTATCTTGGCCACAATCCTCGCGTTTTATATCTCATAACAAGCTCGCATGACGAGCGGCTTGGTCGACCACGGCGAGCGCTCGTCTTTCGTGTAGGGAACTCCCCTACTCAAGCTGTTGTCGAATTTCTCCCAAAAGATGAGGTTGACCTCACCAACACAGTCCGTCTTTCGAATAGGGTAATCAAAGGATGTCTTGGACTAATATCTGTCGAAGGAGGTGAGTCTGGTCCTACACATAATTACATCCAGTGACATTGAATAACTCCCAGATATATTTCTGGCATTGATCACAAGCGCAACTGAAGTAGGGGACACACGACCATCGGGATCAAAACCTGAATCTGTTGCCAAAATCCATGAAGTTTCCTTCTTTTCATTGACTTCTTCTACCTGGGATGAGCTCCCACCGTCTCCAGAGGGGTCTCTGGGACCAGACGGAGTTGAAGGGCTTCAAAATAGGGATTATGCGCATACATCAACCCCGCCACCAGTCTTTGAACACCCGTGCCTGCCATTGACAAGAATCATTTCTTCTGGGTCATTCTACTATGCTCTAGAATCACCATGGGATCTCTCGTCCAGACTTTCAGTTCGGTTGGCGAGAGACACGTCGCCAGGAGACGCCAGTGCTTTTGATGAACGTTTCGTCTGGAATGAATATATCGTTAGAAGCCTTCTCGACTTTAGGGATAGGCTAGACCACAGTGAGCGGGAAGATTTGGATCGGTGTCAATTCATCGTACGTGACCCCTACCCATCGTTGGCTGTGAATTGAACGTACCCCAGGTCCTCGCAATTCAAGGCTACGTTGGGGTTTTCACAATGGCTCTACCTGCTCCACCTACCAATGGTGCACCGACAATTGCCACCTTGTCATTGATATCACGGCTTGGATGGAAACGGGCTGGAACTCGGTTCAATACTAGAGGTGTCGACGATGACGGCAATACGGCAAATTTTGTCGAGGTATGCCTTCATCTTCCATCGAAACTCTTGGTTTCTCAGATTGGATGCTGTCAGACCGAGACGGTCTTCAGTACAGATCAACACTGCGTGAGTTATGTACAAGTCCGAGGAAGTGTCCCTTGTATGTACTTCACTCTGAATATATTATATCCATTCCATTCAATTGTCCGTCCATTTTGTAGTATTTTGGGAGCAACAAGGGCTACAAACATTTGGCCAGCGTATACAAATCACCCGTCCTCAAGCATCACAACCTGCGTTTGAACGCCACTTCTCGCAATTGATGGACGAATATGGTGCTGTGCATGCTATCAATCTTCTTGGGTCGAAGGAAAATGAACAGTCACTTACGACTGCATACGGACGACATCTTCAAATTGCTCGTGGAGCCATCGGTGATGATCTTGGCATTACTCACTTCGACTTTCATAGCGTCGTCAGAACTGGTGGTCATGATAGTGTAATACGAGATCTGAGGTAAAGTCCACCGTCACAGTCGCTTTCTTCGAATGACACTGGTTCGACGAAATACAGGCGCCTAGAAGCCATAGTTGACCATGTGGATAAATTCGGCTTTACGATGTGTAGCACAGATTCTGACGAGATCATTACGGAGCAAAAAGGCGTATTTAGAACAAATTGTCTCGACTGGTGAGCACTTGCTAATAGACTTGATTCTCTTTACTTATATTCGTCACAGCCTGGATCGCACAAATTTTGTGCAGGACATTCTTTCCCGCACAACATTAGAACAGTATCTTCTCCTTGTCCACCGCGAATGGATCATGTCAAATGCACTCTGGTCGTATCACCGCGAGCTTTGGGCTGAAAATGGAGATGCCTTGTCAAAGATATATGCCGGTACTGGTGCTCTCAATACAAGCTTTACCCGAAGTGGGAAGCGTACTTTGGCAGGTCCGTGAATGCAAGCAAATGTACCTTACTCTCCTCATGCTGTATGCTTTCCGTGTAGGCGTATTGTCCGATGCAACGAAAAGCGTTTCTCGTGCCTACATTAACAACTTTCAGGACAAGGGAAAGCAGGTCGCAATTGACATGTTCTTGGTCTGCTACAATTTCACTATCAGAGTACGTTTTCTGATATCCAATATAGGGTAATCTTAGTAATCAACGTCCTGTAACGATATTTGATCCTGTTCACGACTCCGTTCGAGCCGCTCTCGACCAGAGGTAGAGGCCTATACGAACCTCTATTCTTGAAATCCCGATCGTCTAACTTTGCATCAGACTATCGGAATATTCCACGACAAAGCAAGTCACCATTTTCACAGGTACTTGGAACTTGAATGGACGGGTACGTCAGTCGTTTTGTAGTCAGTAATTTGACCTTATCGGCCGCTTCAGCCACCTTCTGAGTCGCTTCTACCATGGTTGTTTCCGCGGGAAAGTAAGCTTGCCTGATCCTTCTCCTTGCTGCCTCTCTGATCTTTTGCTATCTGCAGGAACCGATGATGAGTGTGTTCCCCTCGTAATTGGCTCCACTGTTTGCTTATTATCCGCCAGCCCAGACATATTTGCGATAGGATTTCAGGAGATTGTACCTCTCACAGCTCAACAAATAGTTCAAACTGACCCGGACAAGCGGTGCGCAATCATCTTCAGCAGAGAAACTGATTCTAAACCAAACGCCGCAGGAGGATTTGGGAGAAACATATCTTTGAGACGCTGGACCGCCGACCGAGCAAAAAGTCCAATTATGTGTTGCTGCGAAGTGAACAGGTACTCAGATCTCTGACGGAAAGCAACATCATCTGACGTGTATGTTGAGCTTGTTGGAACCGCCCTGATTATTTTGGTGAAGAGCGAACTATTGTCCGTTATTCGGAATGTTGAGGCGACAACACGCAAAGTAAGTTTTTTGAGTCTTGGGAACATCTCTAATGATAAAAATTAGACTGGTCTACGGGGAATGTCAGGAAATAAAGGCGCAGTGGGTATCCGCCTGGAGTACCATGATACGAGTTTTTGTTTTCTTACTGCGCATCTTGCTGCCGGTCATTCCAACGTTGAAGAACGAAATGCAGACTACCAAACAATCGCACATGGGCTACACTTCCTCAGAGGGAAAACAATCTTAAGCCACGAGTAACTTCCCAAATCTTGTCTTTATAGTCCTGTTTTGATCACCATCACGCAGCAATGTCATATGGCTTGGAGACATGAACTACCGTATCGACATGGAAAACTTTACAGTAAGAGGTTTGGTAGAGAGGGATGATCTTGATACCTTGCTTGCAGCTGATCAGGTGTGACTTCTTTTAAAGGAGTTGTTATCCTCGCTGACAGTGACTTCTAGCTAAAGCAGGTCATGGATGAGGGCACGGCTTTTCCGGGCTATGCCGAAGGACCGATTCTCTTTCGTCCAACATATCGCTTTGATCTGGGAACAGATGTATACGACACCAGCGAGAAGTTGCGTATACCAGCATGGACGGGTTGGTCTCTCCTACTCCAGTTGGCTCTAGAACCATCCCTCAATTAATCCTCAGATCGCATTTTGTATCGCGGTGCTCAGTTGGATCTAGCTATTTACTCGAGGGCTGAGTTGCGAGGTTCAGATCATAAACCGGGTATGACCATACTGCCATGCATGTGGGTGCTGTGCTGAATATCTTGACTAGTTTTTGGACTTTTCCGGGCGGATGTTCGAATCATTGACTCGGTGAAAAAACTTGCTTTGTCGCGATTGCTATTCAACAGCATAGCTTCCACCGTCCCCGGTGAACAATCTGATAAACAGCTGAACGAGAAGTTGGCCGCTCTCGTGTTTCCATCCGATATCGCAGAATGTATGGATTACTTCTCCATACTCGTTAGTTATACTCACATTACATTGTTGTATAGTTCCTCCGCCCAGTTCTGATGATTTTGCGTGGTGGGACGGTCCAGGTCAGATGTCTTGGTATCCCGATGAATCACAGTTCATCATTCACTTTTTTTAGATTGTCCAGGTGGTGTTTTACCTATCCACGAATTCTATCGTGTACCTGCTCATCGCAAGACGAATCCCTTTAATTCGCCCGATGATTCACCCCTTTCGTCATCACCTACCTCTTCCGACGAAGAACTTTACACAGATGCATTATCTCTCCCTACTCCCATGGCACCAACACAAGCTCAGCGGAAGCCTCCACCACCTCCACCGCCCCCTCGATCGACGAAGCCTCTCACTTCGTCCTCATGAACGCTGCTCTTCACATCCTGTTGATGAGAGCATTTTTCATATATAGACAGCATATACAACTCATAAGTAGAACACGGACTGAATGTAGAGCGCCACCTTGTACAAATATACATTGATTTGTTCAAATCAAACCCTGCTTTTTCAGGTCCTCATAAGTCTTGCGGTTATAAACATTGCCCTCATCATCTTCCAACTCCTCCATTGTTTCTTGTTCAAAGATTTCGTGCCGACCTTCTTGTTTGAGTTTCTCAGCAACTAGGAACGACTTCTATCAAACATTGGCAATGAACGTGGAAATTGTCAACGTACGTGCGAGGGCGTCTTCTATACGGGTTATCTCGTGGAAGTGCTTGGTGTTAGGCAGCCCTAGAGCACGCATGCCGAAAGCGTGTCTTGATTCCTGTAACAATATCATTTAAAACTTGAATTACCCTCCCAAAAGCTTTGTACAGCGTACCTGGAAGTGTCGATCAAAGTTTTTCCTGTATAGAAAGGTTACGTCAATGAAGAGCACGAAACAGAACAGAAAGATGACCCACCTCCCCATGTAGACATGGTCAGAACAAATTTCGCAACGATACTCCACACCAAGACCATGCAGCTTGTAAAGCCAATATGGAATAGGTTTGCCATCCCACCCGAGGGGTAACTTGAGAGGGTTGTAAATACGCTCTTCCTCCTCCTCCTCTTCCTCTTCGGGACCATTTGTAGCCGCGGGAGGCGGGGGTGGGGGTTTAGCTTGATCTAGTAACTCTTGTTCACGTTCCCTGGCTGTGAGGGAGAACCTTCGCTCGACGTTTGACTTGGTATCGTTAATCGTTGAAATGATGGATGCAATAAGTGAGGTCACGAGATGAGTGAGCCTGGCAGAGTTTCTAATACGTGCTGAAGTCGAGGACTTCGTAATGGTGGGGGCAGTAGTTGGAGTGGGAGTGCCGTTGGGATCCGGAGGAGCACCGGAAGCATCTTGCTTAGCAGCAGCCTTTATGTGTTTTTTCGATGTCAGATGCGCATCATAGACAGTTTGCTTGGAGTATTGTTTTTGACCTTTCATTGATTGCAAGTCGTAAATCAATTATTGCAATAACTAAAAGAAGGTACGTACATGCTGAACACCATATCCCAGCTGAACCGTTGCCATTAGCAGAAGCTTGAGGCTTACTCTCCTCCCACCCTGATATCTCCTGTGCTTCCCAGAGTTTGTTGAAGTCGGCCTCAGCTTCTTGCTGATGAATATCAACATCGACAAGGGGCTGCGTCCGTTTTGTAAAAGATAGAAGATACGTATAGAGGTTTTGGATGTAGCTGTATAGTTTGTTAGTGAGCTAAGGATCAATGAGGAGGTAAATCGAATAGCGCACGTTTCATAGTCCTTTGAAAAGCGCGTCTCTTTCGGCAGGTTATTGTGAACCGGATTAGATTGAGCAACCAGCAAGAGGTCAAGATATTGCAGGTACCCAGGTCGTTTTCCAATATTTTTCAAATTGGAATACGCTGTGTGGTGCGCATACAAGTCCACGTATTTTCCATAGCCTTCTTCTCCAGAAAATAGCAATGAGACAGCTAAATCAAGACTACCGTAAATTCTGGAACGCGAGAGACAGCGAGGTCACGCACGATCCTCCTCGTCATAATCTTCGTCCTCTTGATTCGGTTCATCAAGGAGGGCTGCAATCTCGAGGTCAAAGCCTCCTGGGACAGAATCAGGATACTTGGCGTGGTGCTCTTGAATTTTCACCAACCGCGAGTAAAATTCCGAGAGGTCGTTCGCCTGGGCTGGTGCGGAAAGCGAATCAATTTCAGCCTTCCTCGCGTCCCTGTCCTGGTAAAGAGAATTCAATGTCAAAACACGAGACTGGATACGATCAAGTATTTGGGAGGCTTTGTGTTCTATCTGAAGTCTCGCTTCATGAGTTGGCTGGTTGCGGGAGAGTAACGAAGACAGCCCGCGCTCGAAACGCTCGAGTTCCTCGTGGTTCTGTCGCTGAAGTTCGAGGATTGAGTCCATGGCTGTTGCTCAGTGTCAAGAGTTTTGCCAGTTGAACTTGAACCGACAAGAATCTTCAAATTCAGACTCCGACACTCTCAAACCAACCACCTCAAAAATGGCTGGCATCAACCCAGGAGACGATGTAAGGGCCCTACGCTCCTTGACTGAGCTGTTGATTAACGTATGACTGTCTGTTCTCCGTAGAAACTCGTGTTTGAGTCCTCTGAAGCCGTATCCGTGGTTTCAACTTTCGATGACCTCAATCTAAAGGAGGATTTGTTGCGAGGGATCTACGCCTACAGTACGTTCCAAAGTCATTGGCTAGAGCTTACTTGCTTGATTATCTATTCGCAGACTTTGAAAAACCCTCTGCTATCCAGCAGCGAGCCATCCTACCTATCACCCAAGGTCGCGATGTCATTGCGCAAGCGCAATCCGGTACCGGTAAAACGGCCACCTTTTCCATTTCTATCCTTCAATCTATCGATGTTACGGTCCGCGAAACTCAGGCGCTGGTACTGTCTCCAACTCGCGAACTTGCGACACAAATTCAGTCGGTCGTGCTTGCTCTGGGAGATTACATGAATGTGCAATGTCACGCGTGTATTGGAGGTACTTCCATCGGCGAGGATATTCGAAAACTCGAGTACGGTCAGCATGTTGTCTCAGGAACACCTGGGCGTGTTTTCGACATGATTCGGAGGAGAAGCCTGCGTACTCGAAACATCAAAATGCTCGTTCTTGACGAGGCGGACGAATTGTTGAACAAGGGCTTCAAGGATCAAATATACGACGTGTACCGGTACCTTCCCCCCGCAACCCAGGTTGTCCTTTTGAGCGCCACTTTGCCATATGATGTTTTGGAGATGACGACGAAATTCATGACCGATCCCATTCGGATCCTCGTCAAGCGTGATGAGTTGACGTTGGAGGGCATTAAGCAATTCTTCGTTGCTGTGGAGAAGGAGGATTGGAAGTTCGACACACTCTGTGATTTGTATGACACGCTCACAATCACACAAGCTGTCATCTTCTGCAATACCCGGCGAAAGGTACGATTAGGTGATCAATTCGGATGGCCTTTGCCTGACATTCTCTCCCGTTGTAGGTGGATTGGCTAACAGAAAAGATGCGCGCGTCCAACTTCACAGTCTCGTCCATGCACGGTGAAATGGTGCAGAAAGAGCGTGACGCGATTATGGCAGAGTTCCGTGGTGGAACCTCGTGAGTTTTACTTTTGTTCAATTCTCCAGATTCTAACTGCAATTTAAGACGCGTTCTTATCACGACCGACGTTTGGGCCCGTGGAATCGACGTCCAGCAAGTGTCTCTTGTCATCAACTATGACCTGCCTGCGTTCGTTCGTTCGTTTATGTTTCTTGTTCCTTTCGAGACGCCATTCTTTAGGAATCGTGAAAATTATATTCATCGCATTGGTCGGTCAGGTCGTTTCGGAAGGAAGGGTGTCGCTATCAACGTACGTATGACTCGTTTGATATGAGAGAAAGTTACTCAGGAGTTGTTCAGTTTGTGACTGTCGACGACGTTCGTATCCTCCGTGATATCGGTTAGTTTTGTTCTCAATCTTGGCGTGCGTAAGAACTGATCGCGAAATTCAATTGAACAGAACAATTCTACAGCACACAAATTGTATCGTCTAAATTTTTGTCGGGCCGTTTTCTTTTGCTAACACCCATTTCTAGGATGAAATGCCCGTAAATGCTGCTGAGTTGATTTGAGGTGGGATCCGATGGTCGTTTATTTTGTAGAACGTATATTTCGTGTAGTTTATACTCTTGTGCCTCAAATTTTCTGATGTTACCCACAACCGGAGCCGCCTGTGTACTGAGAGACCGTGGATCGGGCCCACATTTATCTCGCCGCAAGTGAATTGAGAATTGAATCATATTTCACCGAACTCGCACACACAGGATCGTACTTATGTATGCACTTGATAAAATTTTTTCATGAAGTCCGGAATTCCGACACTGCCACCTGCCTGCAACATGCGATACTCGCGGCTTCTCCGATCAGATGGAGCGGAGTTGAAAGTGTTCCGGTGCTACCCGAAGTCCTTTTCAGGGCAAGATTTTTCGTGATCCTGTTCTCTACCATCTACCCTTTCCTCCAAACCTCCACTCATCCTCCTCTCCCTCGTCCACAATGGCCGAAGCTAAAAAGGTGAAGACGCCTCAGGAATTCGCTGGTGTGTATTGCTACATCGTCTTCCGCTGTCTCAACCTTTCTAAATGTGATACGTGTAACAGTCGATTTCTTGATGGGCGGTGTGTCCGCTGTACGTACACCGTGCTCGCAACCTTGAGTCACACCTTATATCCATTTGTTTCTTGTAGGCCGTCGCCAAAACATCTGCTGCACCTATTGAGCGCATTAAGCTCTTGGTTCAGAACCAGGATGAGATGGTTTGTTATTGTTATGTCTTTATAATCCGACTTGCTGTCCTTTGACACGTCGCGTCTTGTACAGATCAAGCAGGGCCGTCTTGCGAGCCCCTACAAGGGTATTGGTGATGCGTTCACTCGCACATACCGGGAAGAGGGTCTGGTCTCTCTCTGGAGAGGAAACACCGCCAACGTTATCCGTTACTTCCCTACCCAGGCTCTGAACTTCGCCTTCAGTGCGTATCCACTTCCCATTGTATGCTAGCTTTGTCACTCATGCTTCTACAGAGGACTACTTTAAGTCATTGTTTGGATTCAAGAAGAACGAGGGTTACTGGAAGTGGTTTGCTGGTAACGTCGCTTCTGGTGGTGCTGCTGGTGCTTCTTCTCTCCTCTTCGTCTATTCCCTCGACTATGCCCGTACGCGTTTGGCCAACGACGCCAAGTCCGCTAAGTCTGGAGGAGCCCGTCAGTTCAACGGCCTCGTCGACGTATACAAGAAAACTCTCGCTTCTGATGGTATTGCCGGTCTCTACCGTGGATTTGTTCCCTCCGTTGTTGGTATCATCGTTTACCGTGGTCTCTACTTTGGTGTCTATGATTCGCTCAGTGCGTGTACATATCCCGATATATCTGAACTCAGCAGCTCATTGATATCTCAGAGCCCGTTGTCCTTGTTGGTGCTCTTGAGGGTTCCTTCTTGGGCTCCTTCCTTCTTGGCTGGGGTGTTACCATTGGTGCTGGCCTTGCTTCATATCCTCTCGATACCATTCGGTATGGTGTCTCTTTTGATCGGACTTTGTCGTAATTTCTAATCGTCTTTTTTAGTCGTCGCATGATGATGACATCTGGCTCCGGTGTTAACTACAAGTCCATGTTCGATGCTGGTTCGCAGATCGTTGCCAAGGAGGGTACCAAGTCGCTCTTCAAGGGTGCTGGTGCTAACATTCTTCGTGGTGTTGCTGGTGCTGGTGTGTTGTCCCTCTATGACAAGCTCCAGCAGGTTATGTTCGGCAAGGTCTACTCCGGTGGTACGTCTTTACTCTGTCACCTTCTGATTAAGCCCACGCTCACTTTTCTTTCATCAGGATCTGGTTAAACATCGTCCTACCTAGTATAGCCGCCTGTTAGACTTTCATTTTTATTACCATCATTCTGTGATGGGTATGGCTACTCTATACCCTTATAAATGGCTTATTAGAAAACAATATATATAAGTCAAAACATCGCGCAAACCCATTGTTATTTGAGATCTTCGATTCAGAAATTGCGAAGTCTGCTCAATACGAGTCTGTGTTGTGTGCTATATGAAGCTTCGCTCAAGCCTGAACGTTTGAAGGTTTGCAAGGTAGCAAGTTGAACCAGTTTCAACCAGTTCTATCCAGCTCTTTGCAACGCATTGAAACGTGGAAAAGTGCCCGGTGGTTCAACTAGCCAGGAAGCTCGATTCAAACTCTACGTTATTCGACTTCATCTGAAAGGGTAAAACTGCTCCCAAAAAATGGTTTGCGAGCATTCCTTTTGCGCAGTTATGGCGGCTCCGTTCTGCATGACGATGGAATCTCTATGACCCTCATTAAACAGGCCAGGATGATAAGATCTTGTAAGTTAAATGCGCCGTTTTCTTCTACTTCCTTTATCCGATATCGATGTGCCACCGACGGCGTTCGATCTTACCTCCTTCAAGGCAATTGTGGACACGGTTTTGGAGACAATATTGCTATCGCTGGTAAATGTCTTCCTCTGGCTAGATGTAAATACTCTATGAGACTTACGCACCCACGTACATAATACATATACGGTATACGACGCCGGGACTTTATATGACATTAGCAGCGAACCTCGGGTTATCCTTTTTAAAGAGGGATCGTGCTGTACAACTTCTGGGAATGGTCTTTTGAGAGCCGACTTCCAGAATTCGTTTCAATGCGCTCTTTGGAAACCTCTCGACTCAGCTTATCCATCGTTGTCATCTCGGACACGAACTCCGCGTCTTCACCAAGTTGACTTCCTTTCACGTATATATCAACTTGTATCAACTTGTTTCTAGAGTCTCTTCAGGTACTGCCAGGAGGTGTATCACCTGAGAGGCGCGTTCTTACTGCGTGGACTTATTGGCCAAGTAGGCAAGAAGCAGATGCCGAAGCTTTTGCCTTACAAGCCCCATACCATGGCGGCCAAGTGAGAAGAGTCTCTATATTTAACTTCATTGGTGTAGATCAATTGTCCTCCTGATTGCGTTTCCCCAGTCATGTCTGGTGTACGTTCTACGTTCTCCGCTGTTTCTGCTATTTTCTTTTATCTAACAATATCCTCTTAGGATAAGAATTCGACAATTCTTTGCTTTTATGATAAAAGTAGATGATTACTAAGAAAATTCGATCCTTCAATATCGTTTATCACCATGGTACAAAAGGTCCGTGTCGACGAGATAGGGTCTTCCTTCAGTAGAATCAAAGTAGAATATATCTCGCCGAGTGGCACTACTGATTCGGAAATTGGAATTGTGACTAACATGACCTCGCAAAATTTAGTAGGGAGTCGGGATGCGTCGTATAAATGACTTCTGTCTATAGTTAAAAATTGGTTCTTTAAGTTTCTATCCAAGTCTTTAGAACTTTTGGGCGGACGCTTCGATGTGAGCTTCCCATATCAGTAATCGCCCGAAATAGGTACTGATTGGAATCAGGCTTCTACCGAACGGGGTGCGAGCGGAGTAAGAGAGGTCACATTAGCTGTACGATTTCAATACCAACAATCGTTGTTACTTATACTTTATTCTTATCGAACATAAATGATCAGGATAGGTTCACGGCAAGGAATGTGAGTAAAACCATGCAGATTTTTGGGTGCCACATACAGACAAGCCTCGTGCTCTTAGCCGAATAGATTCCGGGACGTCCCGGCGGTATTGTACACCTTCCGATGGGATTGTCAAAATAAAGAAGTAAAGGACTGGGTAGATCACCGGAGAAAGCAATGTTTTCGGATCATAACTCGCGTTAGCTTGGTCAAGCCTATGTAGGAGTCAGTATTACTTGGACGATCTGAGAATGCACATTATGAGTATTGATTCAAAGTCTCAAAGAACCTTGGATCAAGCTGTTGCTTAATCGGACAATCTTTTTAGGTCCCCCTGTAGGTTAAACGCTACTATAAGATCAACGATGCAGCCGGGAACACCAGCAATCACCATCACGAAAGCCACCTAGAGTGACAAAAATAACCTCTTAGTTTCCAGAAGAAAGTATTTTTGTGCTGCACCATGGAGATGCCGAGGGAATGAGGGAACGAACACGGACATAGTATATCCTAGACGTTCAAGATACCAAAACCACACGCCCAGAACCACTACGTTCGTGTGTTAAGGCAGGCAAGAAGGTGTTTCTCTGGTCATATGATGAGATGGAGTTGATCCCGATGAAGAAATATGATTCAGCCGTCGGCAAGAGGAGGGCCCAGAACCAATTCGTGCAACAAATATGTATTCCGGCCTTGTTCCCCGGAATTGTGGCGAACCTAGCACCTTATCTTGACATCTATAGAAGGAAACGCGTGGGAAACATCTTCGCGTGTAGAATAAGACATTAAGTCGGACATTTGAAGCGAGTCCAACAGGTTCATCAACCTAGCCTCGGAATCCTCTCACGAGACAAATCAAGAACTTCTTAATGACGATGCCACCACGATTAAATAAAGTCCTCCGAAAGAAAGACCCCCGAAAGCTTGGCTATCTTGCCACATTCAGCCGATTCGCCAGAAGAAAATCCAGACAGACAAGGACAAGTACCTGACCCAAAATCTAGGACCTACTGTTCGGCAGTCTCGCGAGGTTTCCACGCATGAACTTCCGAGGATCGTGTCGCATTTCAATACTGATTCATATAAATTGCAGGACTACATACCGTCACATACCTCCCCATCTTCCCCTGACATGTGTTACTGGCGTAGGTAAGTCTCTAGTTGCGATAACTTGGTGAACGATAGTCCACTTACCCTTGATGATAACGAAAGAGTTCGAAACTACTACAAGAGGTGAGTCGGTCTATCTCGCGTGAGCTACACATCTGAATGGATGTGCATAGGTGTGGCCACGGCATAACACTGGTTTGTAGCTTTGATCTGTCCACAGTACATCGTCTAACAAGGTTACCATTAGCCTGATGAAGAGGTAAGTCTCAAAGTTCCAGTCGTTGCTGCCGAGTTACTGTCGTTGACAGTTCTCCAGATCCAGTGCGACTTGATCAACTGCAAATTCAGTTCGACTCACCCGAAGGACTGCGTGCCGCCACAGTGCCCAATAACATGCTGGCAGTAGTATGTAACTCTCACTGTGCACCGACCCATTCTCACACCTTTGAAGCCGACAATATCCTCAACAATATTCCCCTCATATTGACAAGTTGTGCCCTAATTGTGAGGGGAAGTAAATTGAAATCGAATCATTGATTACGCAGGTGGTACGCTGCGTATCAGTCCCAACTCATGGAATAAAGTGGAGGAAGGAAGCCGAAGAGAGGCATCTCGAACATACTGTATTTTGAGACATGACAGTTTTTGTACAACGTCGACAGGACAGTCTAAGGAGCTGGATATATCATCAAAGAATTTCAAATCGTCGTGATTAGACAGATTGCTGTGAGAACCTACTATAAGAGACAATTAATCATCTCCAATATTATGTTTCTTCTTCAACGCTGCAAGCTCCTCTTCGCGTCGGGCCAAGTCTGCCTTTGCGGCTGCAGCATCTTGTTTAGCTGGCATATGATACAAGACAACAATGTAGCGCTCTTGTAAATGGAAACCATTCAAATGTTCAAGAGCGTTCTTGGCCTAAAGTTGAATTAGGCGAAACCGAGCTTCAACCCATTAATAACGTACGTCCATAACATCGTCGAAGACGACAAACGCTGTGCCCTTCGTCTTCTGCTCATTCCCTATTCGTATCTGACGTATAGTTCCATAGCGCCCGAACAAGTCATACAAGTCCTCTCCCGTAATTTGATAGTTTAGGTTCTTCACGAAGAGAATACGGTTGGCACCGGGAGGAAGTTTGGTCTGGGTATGTACACATGAGCAGACACTTGACCACGAAGGTGAAAACTTGCCGTTGGCCTGGCCAGTGCCATCACTGCCGTCCAAGGAGGTCGGAAAAACGAAAGTTACTATGTGGGTTACGTAAGCATCCACAAGCAACGATTAGATTAGATCTGTCTCCCACGCAGCCCTTCATGATGATGATGATGGACAAAGATATGGATGACTAGACCATCTGTTAGGAAAGTATGTTTTCCGAGCCTTAAGCCAGTCTTTGGTTTTCAGATAGTTTGTTGTTCCGTCTCCTCGGAAAACTTGTATCCAGGTTAATATTTTAGCCAATCTTTGGTTTCCCAATAGGTTCCTTTCCGTCTATTCGGAAAACTCGCATAAAGGTTTTCATTCGAAAGACTAACAAATCGCTAAAGAGATATCACCCATGACCAGTGGCACATACTGAGTTCTGTGAGTCCAAACGAAACAAGGAGAGCCCAAAATATTTTTAGTATCAACTGCATCCCATCGGAGTGCCGGGAGGAATTTGTCACCCTCCTTACAATCGCGTCCAGGGAACAGATCTGATGCTATGAAAAAGTCCATATGTAGTATCGTGGAGTGAGAGCTTACTGGCATGAGGTCGATTGCATGAGGCCGATCAGTCTTCGAAAAAAAAGGAACTCAGAGAGTCGATGAGATGTATCGGAACTATTTAGGGTCAAAAGCTAAGTAAAAAGTTGACGAGAGGGTCAGGCCTAGGGCAAGGAAGAAGATATTGCCAGTCACCGGATATGAATGATAATATCCGACTGCACTATAAGTATCTGTCGCCGTAGGGGCTGCAGTCTGACAAGTATGTACTACTAGTACAAGTGACGACGCTGGTGGCAGTAAACGATGCGGAGGGCCTCTGGCAGAGAAGTCGGTGGGAACCATTCTAACACCGCTGCGCTTGAATAAGATTTTAGAACCAACGTACCTGCCGGAAGATGGTAGACCTCAGTATTTCCTGTGGCTGGCGGCGATGCTGGGACATATAAAACCACTAAGGCTAGAACAAACGTCTCATTCTTCATGGTAGAATCGTCTGTGGTGAGGAAGAACATCAGGTGAAAGGGGACCAATGTTTCGCACTCTCGAAAATTCGTGGTAGAAAAGGAGCACTAGTGGAAGTTGACATCGCTGGGAAGGTGATATTCACCAAGTCCGTTGGCGAAAACAAATCAAGGAGATCTGCGGCAATGCTTGCATTACTATATTGTTCAACGAAGAATCTACTTAAGTATGCACATAGCACAGGCAAGACAGGAAGAAGGAAAACGAAGAAGAGTACTGCGTTTCCTACTGTAGAAATGCGAGACTGAGCCTCAGAAACCGAGACCGAGCCTTCGCGACCGAGACCGAGCCTCGGAGCTGGCCATGTGCCTGAGTGAGCTGAGAACTCTCCAACACGCCTGGCAGATGGTGGCAAGTAGGACCAAGGAGCATAGATTTCCTACGACATTCAGATCACAGAGATGCCGATGGGGTGAGTCCAGTTCGAGCAGCGGAGGATCTATCACCGTCTCGGAGTCCAGACCGGAGCCTGGGTGACACAATCATGGACATCTGGTAACGTCACGTGGGCCTGTTTGTCACGCTCTCTGCGTGACACTTCCTTCCAGAAGTACTTTGAACGTAGCTCGTTCGACGCCAATCGACCGGGTTTTCGTTTTCCTGCTCATTCGCCCGGGTTCGACTTGTCTAGACGGGCCTCGCTACCAGTTGAATTCCCAATTAATCTGATGCCTAATCTCGTCGCATGGTCGCATGGTCCTTTTTTCTTGAATTTTATCTCCTAGTAGCATATTTTGGAGACGACCTGATTGACCCCAATTATGACCTGGGACCCGGGCCGACGCCGAGCACTGAGCGAATCAACAAATTGGACCGTGCACTGGAGAGTAGCCACTTCCAGGTCTTGTCTCGAACCTCCTCCCTCTTTTGCATGGGAACAATGAGTCATGACTTCTATCAGCGCTCCTACTACCTAGGCCCGTGAAGCTGTCGATATATCATCAGAGCTTTTTTATACACACCTTTGCCTCAGTCCCTTCTCGTCGATGCATTCTTTCTTCTTTCTGGGTCACTTCAAGATCCGAACTCTTCAAGCTCGTCGAGAGGCAGTGCTCATGCTGCCTGGGGATGTCTCGCTCAATACCGAGACCAACAAGACCGAACTTCGCACTGCTCTCTTGGATCCGCGCCGCGAGTGCAGGTCGGCTTTCCTGGCGATATGGACTACGATCCCTCTGCTGTAAGGTAACTAACTTTTCTGACTGCCCATAGGCTTAATCGTGCTTGTAGGATTACTGGTCCTGGTGAGTTAAACTCGCAATCTTTTCGCCCCCTCACCTGTTACAAGCCTCGTCAGGATTGGCGTTGCAGACCCGCTGAATTTTGAGTTTACCTTGTTGAAGCGTCTTTGGCAGTAGATTGTTGCTTTCGAGACTTGACTTCCGAATGACACTAATCTTTTGTCAAGGGAGGATCAATAAATGTAGAATGCATCTACAAGTCCCTTGAAATTCGCAGTTCGGCAGGTAAGCAAGCTATTGACGGCAATCCATTGGAGTCCAGGGCTACACAGGTATCGGTGAGGACTTTACACAGGTATTGGTGAAGACTTTAATGCTGAGTTTGCTAGTGAGATTGCGGCCATACGTCCCCCCCCCCTTCTCGGGTGGCAATAGTTGCTAGAATACCCTTGTGAGTGGGAAGCGGAGCATCCCCCTCAGTCACCTTCAGCTCCTGCTGCTTCATTACTATTCTCTATTCACTTCTTTATGTTCACTTTCTTCTTTACAAAATTACACATGTCTGATGAACTGCCAAAAAGCTGGTGAACTGCTGTTGATATTCTCCTTTCACATCCCGATATTAATTTTCTATATCCCGTCCAAGCCCAACCATGTACTTTATCATGAAATCGAGGAACATAAGCGTCCCCTCCTTCATCAATCAACCCCTGACACAAAGACACAATACTTATACCTAAACTTGCGATAGAGGAACAAATGGCTCGAATATCTGCAGCAGAAAGCCATCGAACTGATGTAGTAAACTCTGATGAAATGGTACCCTCGATTTTCTCTTCACAGTTCGCAGAGATTCCCCAAAGTCCGCACCGTAAAAAAGCAGACTGAACGAACTGGACGAACTGAGCAGAGAATTGGGCACCCCTATTGACAACTTTACCGTCTTCGAACCACATATCATTCGCACGCCACATATTATTCGCACGTAGTATTTGTGTTATACTTGATTTAATTTAATGTTTCGTTCTGCTGCGCCATCAATCTCTTTAAAACCTCCGTGTTCTTCTTCTCGAGAGGTGATCGGTGCGTGTGTTCTCAGGTGAGGCACCTAAATCACAAAAAACTCCGCGTTCTTCTGAAGGCGATCAATGTGCGTGTGTTCTTATGGGGAGGTACATCTGTACCGAGGATCCGGTCACCAGCGCGCAGTGATACGCGCTCTGTAAAAATATTCATACAGTATCACGAGGGCAGTGTCGAAAGTTGAAACAGGGGATACACTGTGATCCCGCCGGACAGGCGCGGCCGCATCAACTGCCTCCTTGCTTTTGTTCCCCATCAAAGTGCTGGACACCGTAGGACCGCTCGGTGCTGGTCACCGTAAGCAACCCGCCCTCGATTGTATCGATGAAACTGCCCAGAGCTGAGCTCCCGGCGTTTCTCAGGGTCTCCCTGACATCCCCGCTTCCGGTCCCCAGAAGCCTCATCTTTCTCACAGGCGCTTCAATCCCCGGCGCATCTATTCTACTGATTATATCGATGCTCGATAGCGGGTACCTCTCCATGCGCCTTAATCCCTGCATCTCCACGTACACGCTCTTGTACCACCTCGGCTTCGTCCTCGTCGGACTTAGGAAACGCACGCCACATGCCCCGTCGTACTTCTCAACTGCTATCATTTTGGCGTACATATTGACGATTGTGTGGTTCGTCGCGCTCATTTTAACCATCGTGGTGCTTGCGTCACACGGACACTCGCTATATTATCAAGTGGCGTGGTTAAGGCAACAAGGATTGCCCGTCAATGTGCATACGCAGAGGGTGCAGGTGTTTTTAACGTTGTATGAGACGATTATGATGGGCACATTAGCGTTGAGGGGGCATGCAATAGCGCATCGTGAAGGTCCTGATCCGCACGATTGGCGATATGCTGAGCGGATCAAGGTGCGTTTTGTTGTTACGACTGCAGCAGCAGCAGATACTCACGTATTTGTTCAAATCAAGGATGATGTTGAATCTGTACGCGAAGTGACATAGATAGATAGATTCCCTCACCTCGGTTCGAATATCTTACGGTGTCACTCGCGTCTCGCCATGGAACGCCTCCTGAAGACTGTTCTTAGACCCTTGAATAGGTTTGTCCCAGAGGCCAGTTTGAAAAGAGTTTCTGCAATTCCAATGAGCGAAAAAGTAACGAAACTATGCCCAAGATCGACAACAACGAGAGTCAGAGTTATGTTAGCATTACGATCGAGAGAGCACTTCACGTACAATTTCCTTCATCATTATTTCTTTCCCTTCTTCTTCGAGGACCCTTTCAACATTAGACGTTCCACCTCAACACACTCATTCTCGCCCCTCACACACACGTAGCTGGCCTCATCGCTGTTTTCCATATCCGGTATTATACACTTGACATCCTGCACGTCGGGACAAGGGCAGTCGACCGGCCGCGAAACACAGTCCAGAGTTGCCGGGCAGAGATATTGTGAACATTGGACTGTTAAGGACAGTTCAACTGACGTGTTTACAGGACGTTAGTGGATAGGCCATACTGCTCTCTACTTGGGCCGCCCATTGAGATGCGCCAGAGCGCTGCTGTTGTTGCTGGTATTGCTGCTGGTGTCCGAACATGTTGCTGAAAAAATCAAAGTTGGCCGACACCAGGCCAAAGGTGAGGAACAACACGAATGCGATTGTTCGCAGCATATTGGTGAAGTTTAGATGCAAATGGGAGGCGTTTGTGCCGCGTGCGATTACTTCGACGTGTCACTCACGTGGGTCGTTTTCTTTCAAACATCGAGGTTGAAAGCAAGTGCGAAAGGTACATATACATCAGGAATACAGATGGGGGTACCGTCCGTTATATCAAGAAACCGTAAGGAGAGGATACAAGAAGAGGAGGCAACGACCAGAGCGTTTGCCTTTATGTACTGTAGCAGAGAGTAGAGATAAAACAAGATTTGGGGATTATATACGAGAGTAGATGATGGATCATCAATATGATACAACAGAAGAGGGAATAGAAATGGACAGGGTGTTGTTGTTGGAGGGGTTACATAGTGTATGTTGCGTGGTTGAAATTCAACGTGGACAGCCCATTGTTCTTCGCTTAGTCGAATCAGGCCGTCTAGTATTGTTCTTCGCTCCCTTCTTCTTCAAAAAGCCTCCGCATGTTGTTCAACCCTGCTAATCGAGGAGTGGATGTCACTCTCTGACCGAAAATGGTTCGCCGCGGAGTCGGGCTGCCAGGCTGCACCTTGTCTCCCATCAGAGACTTCTTGGGCGTAGCAGGCGTCGACTTGGCTTTCTTGAGCCTCTCAGACTCCCGCCTCTTGGTTGTAGGGGTAAGTAGCTGAGACTTTGGGTTTGACTCGGGAGGGGCTGTGGCTGCTTTGCGCGTCTTTCGCCGAGGTGGGACGTTCTCCTTTACGGCAACACCTTTTTCGTTGTCTGGTAGCGATGATGGTGCGTCGTTAAAGTGTAATTGAGGATCATAGAAGACGCGAAAGCCGGGATAGTGAATAGACTGGGGGTCTGTCTGAGAAGGTAGAGAGGAGCTCGACGGCTGACCAAAACAGTCGTCTGAAGATGACTGTAACCTGCCGCTAGATTTCGGGGAGCCAAAGTCGAGCCTTTTGGCAGGACTGCTGGGGCCAGTGAGGACGTCTGTGAATGTGCTGCGGCGTGGAGTGTTGCAGAAGCCCTCTTCGCTGAGGATGCGGCGCTTTGCAGGGCTGACGAGGGTTGGTGGCGACGAGGGGCGTTTTCGGGAGACAGCGGGGAGGTTAGGGTTAGGAGGCAGGAAGAGGTCGATGGGGAGATCTTTGAGCGGGCCAGGGCGTTTCATTCTGCGCACCGACATGTTAGTTACTGTTCAAAATTTATTTATGTAATCCCAAAATCGAAAATCTGAACACGCGACATCCCGTTGCATGTCACGCGTGACTGTTCGCGTTCATTACAACTTGTGTGTATAGTACAAATACTTTTCACTCCCCCACTCCCATCACAATGTCGAACACCCCTGTACCTGTCAGGTTTGGTCGTCCAAGAACAATGTTGCCCGACGGCGTTGACAAGTCGTCAAAGTCCCCATACAACGTCGCGTCTGACAAGAATGCCGCTGTTGTCTCGTACGACGCCTTCAGCAGCGGTGACGGATTCGTAGAAATCCCCTTGCGGTTGAACGGCTTGTAACCACCATCGAACGTCTGCGAGCCCTGTTATCATCATGCTTATGACAAAGCAACCAACACGCACCATGTAATCCGCGATGAGTTCCAAATGGCGGCGATCAACTTGAATGTTGTATGCTCCGAACACCCCGCCCATCTCCTTCAAGATCGCTGCACGCGCCATTTCCACTCCATAAGTCTTCAGGATCGCATAGATGTCGTTGGAATAGATGTCATCATCTTCAAGAATACTCTCATCTGATTCTGATGCAAATCGCCACAGGCCCTTGAAGTTCGATCCATTCGTGGTCAGCTAGAGAAACGTTGTTAGATTGTCGCATACATAAAGCAAAGACTACTCGTACCTTGATTGCAGGCTCTTCTCCTTTCTTGCTATCATCTTTCGCCTGGAAGCATTCGGTAATACCAGGGATCTCACGAATAATGCGTCGCCACCGTAATGGAACTGGTATATCGAGTTGTCACTCCCGCGCACGGTGTTATCATAGTGTACGCGAATACCCTCTAGATGTTTGATAAGGCAGCGCTGCAGGTACCCGGAACGTGAGGTCTTGACGGCGGTGTCGATGAGACCTTCACGACCAGCCATGCAGTGGAAATAAAACTCCTGGGGCTTGACGCCAGTCAAGAACCGACTAGCAACGTACCCACCAGCGATGGCCTTGGTCTCGAAAGGTCGGAAGGAAGGCAGAGTCTTGCCGCTGACCATGACTGGTACACGACGGCCTTCGAGTTCCTGTTGGCCCAAAGCACAAGAGATCTGTCGAGCATTAACAGCAGAACCTTTGGCTCCCGATAGCGTCATGGTCTGCATGTGGTTCTGTGGGAACTTGCGCCACAGCTCATGGGGCAAAACGGCATCAGATATCGACGAGGTCAACTTCGAGAGCTTGGTTTTTACAGTAACATCGAGGCCAGCCATCTTGTTGTCGTCACGCAGGACGTCCTCTAGCAACGTCCTCAGCGCCTCGGGGACGTCTTCCTTTGAAGTCGTACTCAGAGACGGGAAGTTCTCGATGGCTCCTTCAGTGCCTAGGTTTTTGCCTTTCTCCAGAAGGGCGTCTCGCTTGGCGTTTCCTTCTGGTGTCAAGGTCAGATCGTCCATGCGACATGTGAACGCTCGATGCTGCAAGAACTTTGTAAACAGTCGACTCAGGATACCAAGCAACTGGCCCGCAATATCAGCGCCATAGAGTTCATAGACAGAGTGAACGAGACCAAAGTCAGATGCTCCGAAAGCTGCCTTGTCTAGGACACCACAGAGAAGTTCACCATCCATGAAGATTACCTTGTCCTCTTTCGAGTCAGCACCCCATAGATAACCAGGAACCTTGGTTTTGGCATTTAAATTCAGACCCTCTACATTGGCGGGTGTGATGTTCGTGAGGATTGTTGAGATCTTGGATGAAGAGATTAGAAGAAAAAAGAGTATGTGTGACTCGGAGTAATTGCTTACGATTTGCTTGCCTGTCCATAGTGGTTTAGGCTTCCAGATTGTGGGAGGGAGGGTTATCAGACGACTCTGACTGTCCTCTGGTCGTAGAGCACCATAAAGAAGCTGGAAATACTCTTCACGAGAGAAGAAGGCATCCTGACTTGTCATCCAAACGCCAGCGACAACGTGATCCTGAATGAGGCCGCGCAAAGGGTTTCCTGACGTTGGCACAAGGTACTGATTATTTGTGTTAGCAATCATCATGGCTTCTGCACGAGCAACCTGATTTTCTGAATATGCAAGAAAAAATTAGCCACGATATTCTTGACAAGGCAAAGTATACTTGCGAGGAAAATGTATGTTCATCTCTAATACCATCATGTTAGTATGTCATCCATTATGATAAGTAGGTACTTGCCATCTCCGTCGAAATCCGCTAAAGAAGAAAAAGATGTTAGAATCACATCTCACTTGTAGAGAAAAAAACCTACCGTTGTACGAATTACTGGAGAGTTCGATATACGTTAGAATTAGCACGCCATTGAGTTGTATTATTGACAGACCAATTTGCATAATGCATGCGAATGGTCTTCTCTCCTTGCAACACACGAGCTTTGTGTGCCATCATGCTAGGTTTATGCAGGGTAGGTTGTCGATTTAAAATCAGCATATCCCCGTCGCGTAAATGTCGGTAAACCTTCTTGTTAACAGCCGGTGTACGTGTATACAGTCCTCGCCGCGCTGCACCACTTCGGTCACCTTCCTGCGGTGTCAACAGCTGGTTTGCAATAGCAGTACGTTGTTCAACGGTAAGCTTGTCCTGAAACATTCCATCAATCTCAGAAATGTACCACAGAAACAGAGACGCTTACAAGAGATTGTTGGTGTCCATCTTCGTACTCAACCATTGATGCACCAGGATAGCCACGAGGTCCGTTGATGACTAGTTGGCGCAATTCGTGGAAATTCGCAGGGGTTACAGGCTCGGGGAAGGTGAGTTTCCTTGCGAAGACTGGTGGCACTCCAATCTCATTCGGTTCAATGTTGACATCGGGGGAAATGACAGACCGGGCTGCGTAGTTCACTCGTTTGCCCTAAAGTGCAGTGAAGGGGGAGCCGTTGGAGATATTCTATAAACTCACCATCATGTTTTTACGGAATAGTCCTTCCTTCTTCTCTAGACCCTGTTTGACTCCAGATGGGGGAAGCTTCCCTTGCCGCACAGGGGCCGGGTTTTTACTGCTGTCTATGAAACTGTTCACGTCAACCTGCAGCTGAATCAGACTTTCAAGAAGAGCCGCCATGATGTTTCTTTGGGCTTTCTGATCAAAGTCAGGATTTTTTTCTGAGGCCTTCTTCAAATCATCGTTGAGGTCCCGAAGACGATAGCACGTGTTTAAGGTTTTTGCAAGCAGTTCATTTTGAGGGTGCTCGAAGAAAACGTCGTTCAGCTTCGCGGGGGGTCGGAATCTGGTAGGAGCAACGGGGACGACTTCCATGAAGAACATGTCGGCAGAGGCAAATGAGAGTTGATCAACGGAGAGAGGCGCGAACGGTCCATGTCGCCCATAGATGAGAGCACACATCACCTTTTCATTATGGAACAGGCGCCGTAGATGCGCCCGACATTCTTCAGGAGCCATGACGCGTTCATTCCGGCCTCGCTTGCCCTTGATTTTTCCATTAGCAGCTCTTGCTGGTTGTGGAGCTTCAGGCGCCGGTGCACCTCCCTCCTCGTCCTCATCCATGAGATTGTCCCCCGGCCCTTCTTCTTCAGACCCGCTCTCCTCGAGATCATCCATCTCGATATCTGAATCTGCACCAGGCCCGCGCGCACCATGGTTGGTTGCGCTGCTTGTCTGCTCAGTAAGAAGGACATCTGGCCGTTTCCTCCGCAACTGCTTTTTATCCTTCGGGGATAAATCGTACTCTATGACCTTGATATAACCTTCCTTTCTGAACGTATATGCTGGGCTAAAAGCGAAGGTTAAACATAACAAGGTATATACAAGGGCTTACTTACCTCTCACAATCTGCGTTCTGACACTTTTTTAAAAGCGTCCCCTTCAAAAACTCATTGATCAGATCCTTGCGCGCTTGGTAAACAAGGCCATCCTTATAATGATCGCGCTTGCTACTTGCTGCTCTCGAGAGATGAACTGCAACATATAAATTGACGCGCATGATGAACTGTTCGACTGTTTCGTCCGGAACGTCGGGCTTGTTTGTAGCTTCTGCTTCGGAGTCATCTTCATCCCCAGCCTTCTTCCTCGATTTCTTACTTATATGAATGTGGAGGTCGTTCACACCCTGCGCTGCGTCCAAGAGACCGCGTTCGAGTAAGCGAAACTTGGCAACATACTTGGCCAACTAAGCATGGTGTCAATAACTGCCAGTACCTCTTAAGTTCTGCGACTCACCGCAGGACGGCTCATTTTGAAACGGTGACAGAATAAACAGGTTCCACGCAGCAGATTATACATATTAACCATGAATAGTGGATGGAAAACGGGTGCAGGTAGTTCGATATGGCCAAAGTGACCTGGGCAAGTGTAGAAAGTGAGGCGGCATGTCGCGCATCTGAGTAACGAATCAAGAAATATAGCTTCAGTACATGTGTTGGAACGTACATATCAGAATGACCGCTGGGTCCTAGAGATGGGTCGTAGAGTCCTCCGGGATTGGGTAGATTGAACTCATTCAGCAAAACTGGGTTGACTATTTGCTTTACAGATATTCGTCGGATATCTTCTGTAGTGAGGAAAGAAAATGAAATTCCAGAGACGGTGGAGGGTAAGGAGTGGGAAATATTCATGGTAAGTTCTAGCCTTGCAGATGGAGATGACTGGCCAGGTCAAAAATCCAAGGAAGAAACTGCCTAAGTTGTTGAGACTCGACCTGAGGTCGGCTTGAAGTTTCGGTATTCGGATGAGACTTTTTCTCGATCACGTGGAATGACTGTGAGAGAGTCTACAGATACAGTCACCCAAGGTCTATGTACTTTGCTCTTCTTGACGCGGGATGGGTGGGATGATAAGTCTGCATTCGTATGTGACTGGTTATGATCAGTAAGCTCCATGTTTTCTATAAATCTGTACAGACTATCTCCCCAAACATCATTCTCCCATGGCCTCCAACCTCGTCGTTGACATCCATACCCATGTCTACCTCCCTCGATATGTTGCCCTGTTGCGAACGCGATCTACTGTTCCCTTTATCCAAACATCAGTCGCCACTGATGGAAAAGTTAACGAACGTCTTTTCCACCATGAATCAGGTGTTGGACGGCCATTCGGTTCCCAGTTTTGGGATAGAGAAGAGAAACTAAGATTTATGGACCGACATGGAATTGATATATCTGTAATCAGGTAGGATGCTAGCAAACGTACTATAGTGTATGAACAACGGATTGACGTTCGAGTGTAGTTCTGCAAATCCCTGGCTCGATTTTCTCCCTGCATCTCAGGCTCAAACACTTGCAACGGAATTGAATGAGGATTTGGAAGAATATTGTGCAGCATCCCCAAATGTTCAAGGCGTTTCAGTCAAGCGGCTCTATGGCTTCGGCCTTTTGCCCCTTGTGCCCGGCATTGACACTGCGTCACTCCTTGATACCGTAAAACAAATCTCTGACCTGCCTCATCTGTGTGGTATAACCATGGGGACGCGCGGTGTGGGGAATGGATTGGACGACGCGGCCCTTGATCCCGTCTGGGCTGCTATTGAAGCAGCTGGCCTCCTCGTGTTCATTCATCCTTATTATGGTGTCGATGCCAAAGCGTGGGGCAACATGGACAATGGAAATGTCCTTCCTCTTGCTCTCGGTTTCACTTTCGAGACCACCATCGTGAGTTATAATTGCATTAACCCACCAACGTTAAAAGTCCATTGACGGGAGCCCAGGCAGCAACCAGAATGATTTTATCGGGTGTCTTTGACCGATATCCCTCTCTTCGCCTCCTCTTGTCCCACTCTGGTGGCGCCTTGCCCCAGCTGTCTTCTCGCATTGCATCATGTATTGATCATGATCCTGTGGTAGCATCGAGGCTCAAGCATGATGCTCGGTACTACCTCGGGAAGTTATACCTTGATGCTGTGGCGTATGGCCCCGAAGAGCTTGGCTTTGTCAGTGACGTACTAGCGCGCTCGAACAGGTATCAGACAGGATCATCTGGCACCAGCGCTACAAACCGCAGTATGGGAAGTCAGACGATACTCTTTGGCACAGATCATCCCTTCTTCCCTCCACTTAAGCCGACAGAGAAGTGGCAAAGTGTGACGGAAAACTTTGAGGCGATTGAGGCCGTTCAGGGTTGGAGCTTGGCAGACAAGGACGGAGTTCGAGGAGGGAACGCGATATCCCTACTCAAATTGGAAAATTGAAAATAATTTTAAACTTCCAATTTACTCAGGCATATTTGCCTGGGG